>JAHZMY010000324.1:0-19507 GCA_027743915.1 Seira sanloemensis
CTTTTTGTGGAGTAATAATTACTTTAATTAAGAGTAAGATTCGATATCAACTTTGGCACAAAAATATTTTATGATGGACCATCAAATTGTACGAATGAGTTGCATTTTTTTATGAAAGGGTCTTTCAAGAAGCATTGGGTATGATGATATGAGCCATTTAAAATGATATACATATGCCATACTTGTACATGTGAATCCACACTTTGAATTTTGGAAGGAGATGCATGTGAAAGTAGAAGTATTCTGGAAATAAATTATACAAACAGAGTGCATCCAAGGACCGACGAAAGTAGTATTGAAAAGCGTCCTCTCAGCCAAAAATTTATATTCTTCAGTGTGAAAATGCAATTGAAAATTAATACAGCATGCACTTCCGTAACGATTCGAGCTGTTATTTCACTTGAACCAAAAATTTATTTGTTGGTAAAATTGTGGTCTGGCAACAAAAAGATGAATGTGAATGATCATTTGCGAACGTGAGCGATAGCATGTTAATCACATCGTGACCACTTTCTAAAAACCGGAAAATTATCTTGTCCATTATTGACTTGGGGAATCGATATCTAATTGGATACATTATATGTTAGATATAATTGGTGACGTCCACTTTTTGGGAACCAATACTGCAATTAAAATCTGCTCTTTCGTCTATACTTTTTCAGTTTCGTAAATGTCGATGTGGTTTTGTCAAATTGTCAAATTGTTTAAATCTGAAGACTACTATTTTTCCAAAACTAATTTGTATATGCCACATATTTTCCACCATATATCACGATTTTTGTCTAGGCTATAAATGGTCATGTTAGAGAATATGTTGGTTGTATGGTACAGAGCTGATGCAAAAACTCGGAACTATATAACAATTCTCTTCAGGTAGCACAACGTAAGTTTCAAGATGCCCCAGTCTAAGAATGTATGCATGTGGTTCTAAAAATTAATTGCTTTTGTAGGTGCATAATTGTAATGGACATTCCCCGACTCCGTTCGCAACCGAGTAGCCATTCGCTACTTGCTTCTAACTATTGTATCTTGTTCAGGCGTGTTCTAATATCAGGTTCATGAATCATGATATGCATCAGAGTATGCGAGTATGTTTATGCAGGGCAAAGCTAAAGTGAAATGATTCCAAAGTTCATTTTTCCATCCCGAATAAAAAATGCCTTATTCCTTTCTTCGTCCACACTCGGTGGTAATCGTTCGTAAGTTCAAAAACAAAAATTTCTTTATTCCCACCCACAACTAAGTAAATTTACAAGAATTGTTTGACAAAATGTAGATACATCAAGTTTAATTGGGAGAAGTTCACTCAAACTAAAGCTAGATGGCGACCGTTCCATAGCCAGAATCTTGAAGAAAACTTAATATTTTGAGTTAATTATTTCTGGAATGGGACGTAGATGCAGATGTAGGCACTGGCCATCATGAAGCGGATCAAACCTGCTTGATCCTCCTGTGCGATGAAGCCTTCCTCAGAACTTTTTATACGCTGAACCTGAAACCGGAAATAAAATGAAATTTTAAAATCAAATATATTTCATTGCAATTGCTTTTTGAAATCCCATTAGTATGTAAAATGATTGGATTTACAAAGCCGAAGTTGAATGAGTCGAGGTAAATCCATGTAGACTCCTCCGGCTCCTTCATGCGGACAAACGCAGAGTAGTGATTTCCCCTCAAGCAGATAACGGCAATGAGCTTCATCACGTCATCTACAGAAAACGGAGACAGACAATCACATAGTAAATACAGAATCACAGAAAGTTAATATAATTAAGTACATATTAACAACGTTAATTGAGTACCTTTCGTCCCACCCGTCATCACTTCCTCCAAGCAGAGAAGCAAGTTGGGTTGTATCTTGCCAATCATGTGTCTCCCCTCCGTCACAGGCATCTTGAGGATGAATCCTGGTGACGGCATCTTGTCCAGCTTCATGGCATAGTCCACAAAAGACAAGTTGACGATGCTTTGCACATCCATCGTTCCATTTGGAATTGGCGGCACAAACGTCTGGAAAACGTGACCCCCGTCGCCGTCAATCAGGTAGAAGGGGGGACGATGCAAAATGTCCCTGTAGAGGACGCGCATAAATTCCTCAGCATCTAAAATCATTTGCAAATTAGGGAATTCAAAAAAGGTAAATAATTTTCAAGAAAAGCAGTTTGGTAAAGAATATAAACTCACCCATTTCATTCCTACTGTACTCGTGATTGAAGTTTGCCATCGCAGCCCGGAATCGCCTCATGATCCCGCTTTCCAATCGGATGTACTTTTGAATCTTGAGGATTGGAATGACCTCCTCCGCCAAAAGCTCCTGCACCGCCGCATGCTTTGCCGTTGGCAGTCGCTTCTTCTCCATTCGGAACTCATCATAGAACATGTAGAGGCTGACGAGGGATGAGTCCATGTAGCAGGAGTTGTTGCTGCCCTGAATTCCAAGGCGCTCGAAGCCTTCGGGGTCTTCACGCCGCTCCTCCCTCGCGTTGCGTCCAGCGATGGCAGCAGCTGCCGCTGCTCTCTTCTGCTTCTTCCTCTTTTTCTTCCCGAGGGACTTTGTGGGGAGGTTCTCATTGTTCTCGGAGGAAGATGGTGGAAGGCCCTGGATAAAAAACTTGTCGCTTCGATCGATGTAGAATGGAGAGAGGGGGGCCGGAATGCCGATAACCTTTTCAACTTTTGTTTCCTCTGCTTCAGCTCTCTTCGGCTTCTCCTCGGTGTTTGGAACATTCTCGCTTGCGTTTGAATCTCCCAAGGAGGCACATTCCTGCATATCGGCTTTCTCCTCGTCCCCGTTGACGGCGTTGCTAGGATTGCCCTTGGAACTCGAGTTCCATTCCATGGACTCGGGTGCGTCAGGATCAGCAGCCAAGCTCTCATTTCCCGTCTTCACTGTAACGACTGGTTCGTTCATGCAAGTTGCTGAGACTTCACCTTCACCCACAGACTTTGGATTCACACCAGGAGAAAATTCAAAAGCAGGCTTCTCCAAATCCTCTTTGACTTGCACCTGGTCAACTTTCCCAGTTGCGGAATGCCCATCTAAATATTCTTTCCCTTCAGCAGCCTTTTTGGTCAATATTTCTACTTCCGGCTTTTTGCAAAACTCGGAATTCTTGGAGAAAACATTTTGCCCCGAATTGTCTTGGTTGCTTTCCCCGTCCCACTTGAGCCTTTTCACACGTCTAGCTTTCTCCAACTCCTTTTTGACTTCCGAAGGCTCCATATTGGAAGACGTGTGAGGTTCTATCTCTGCCCCTGAGTCGGAATCGTCGGAGAATTCGTCTGAGAAGTGCTCACAATCTTCTAAACCTATGCGTTTGATTCTCTGCCGAAGGCGACCGTACACATACTGGCCTATTTGCAGACCGAGGCTGAGTATGCCACAAGTGTAGGTTTTTACGCGCCGAAACATGTTCCAGAACCTCAAGACCTGGTTCATTTCGAAAAGATTCGGGATTTGAGGCAGTTTAGGAAGATGCATACAGACTCAGATAATTCGGGTTGATAAAAGGGCTGAGTCATGAAGAAAATGGATGGAGTTTGGCTGATAAGCTGCTAACTGTACTTTTCTGTGACATGTGTGCGTAGAGGAAACGTGACGAGTGATGAAAGGGTTGTGCATAAAACAAAACTTTGCTCGTGTTAATTTCTCGTCTTATTCTATGTTGCCCAACTTATTGCATCTTTCTTTGACGAAAACGATCCCCTCCTGCCCATGATAATGAGAAGAATGTAAAGTTTGCATTAGTTAGATGAAGAAAAATTCGCATATCTTACTTTCTGTAAGGAGTGCCCAAAGACGGTATTGTGATTTTATCTTCCAATTCATGGTCATGTCATATTCCCTTTCCTGTTCCCTGTTTTGATTTAAGAGTCACATCGAATCAGAAAAATGCGTCCATTGTAGTATCCAACTAACTATACGTAAGGAATGTAAAGCGAGAGCCTCCGAGTAGCTGCGTGGTTACATAAAGATGAGGACTAAGTATATTAGAAAGAATATGTCATCACATCGTCACCCTCTCTATGCATAATTATTTACCTATTGGCTAACCGAATTCTTATTCTCAATATTAGACACACGAAAAGAGTCTTTCAAATAACTTTTCATTATTGAGATTGGACCTATAAATTTGAATATTACAGGATTTTGAGGTGGTGGTGGAGGCGGTGGATAAAGTCATTTGTACATTCTCGAAGTTTGTATTGCTGATCATTCCCAATTCAAGTAAATACTGCTTAGCCAACAGGTGAAATAAATATTGATTTTGAAAGTTGTGAAGAAAATAAGAGCCAATTCTAATCAACGCACTAATTAAGGATCGATCGGTGAAAGCAATTGAGATTAAAAATTTGACAGTTCGCATTTTTTCTCTTTTCTTCAGCATGTTTTCCTTCTTCACTACTCGAGCAATGCGCATCACCAGGGAATTCGAGGAGATCTGCAAGGACCCACCGCCCGGAGTCACCGCCGATCTGCCAAACCCCAGCAACCCGTACGTGTGGAAGGCTCTGGTCACAGGTCCCCACGGGACGCCCTACTATGGAGGTAATTTCACCTTGGAACTGACTTTCCCGAAAAACTACCCAAATAAGGCGCCTGTCGCCAAGTTTCTCAGTCCAATGTTCCACCCGAACGTGTATGAGAGTGGCCGCGTGTGCCTCGACATTCTCGAGTATGAGCATAAGTGGAAGTCGACGTACACTGCCAAGATCGTGCTCTTCTCCATCCAAGCGATGCTGGGCGAGCCGAATCCCAACTCTCCGGCAAATGGCAAGGCGAATGAGCTCTTCAAAAATAATTTTAGGGAGTTCGAAAAGAGGGTCAAGCAACTATTTTGAACTGGGAATGATTTGCTTCAGTAATTTTCATATTAAAGAAGAATAGATATTATAAAAAATTAGCTGATCTGGAATAAAATCTAATTTTTGTAGAAAATTATCGTGCAGGATATTTACATGAATCATTAAAGGCTGCTCTGAGTAGTAATTGACTGAATCTAATTTCAGGAGAAAGTTTTAGTCGGTTTTTGGCACGAACCGGTTAATTTATGTTTATTTTAAGTATCATTTGGCAATATCATGATGTGAATTCCCATAAGTCGTATTAACAAGTAAGTCGTATGTTACCCCGTTGTCGAATAAATTGTTACTCATTCCGAGTAGAACTGCATATTTTTTTGTGTAGATCATTGAGCTTAAAGCATTATCACTTCATATTCATATGAATAAATGTGGTCACTATAATTTCATTACTTTTCAAAAATCAAATAGCAGATGGAATTTGAAATTAGTGCTCGCAAATGTGATGATAAGCAAAACTATTTGCATTACTACTTACCAAGAATTTTAACTGCTATTTACTTTACAAAGCGGAACTTAATTTGTACTGTACTAACTTACTAAACCATTGCATTGTAGTGGGAGACCTGGGTGTTATTTTAAAGTTTATTGAGAGTTAATTTGAGTTACCGCCCGGCAAAGTTTCACAAAAGGCATTTTGGCTACTTTTTAAAAAAAAATAATGAAGCAGTTTCAATCAAAAATGAAGCAAGAATGTTGTATTCAAACGTTTTTTTTAAATGCTGCTAATTTCTGAGTCGTTATGAGTTGAGCTTTGCCAAAAATTTAAAGCTTGCATCTGAAAGTCCCAAATTTACAAGTAGTAATACTATTTGCGTCATGACGCAAAGAATTTGGTCATCCCTTGATTTTTTCCACAAAACTTCTCCACTTTTATGCATTCCAAAGTTTATGGTATGCACTGCTAAAACATTGCTTAGGAAACTTAATTGCGCAAGTAACATGGCATAAAGAAAAGAGAGTAATTTTTGTGGCTATTTCCAGTTCAGATGGTAGGTTGTCATGCATTGCAAAGTTCAGTTTTGACTTTGTCCCACATTTCCCTCATCATTTTCAATCTTGCCCTACTAAAAAGTGCAGCGTCCTGTAGAAAACTGAGAACATATAACTTCTTCCTTACTACAAGTAAGCCCAAAGAGTGCGTGCATGCAGAAGCAAGTCGTCGTTTCGTTACATTGTTCAAATACGGCAGCATTTTTAAGTTTAAAGACAAATGAGTCTTTTGTCAGCTCACAAAGACGCAACGTTGCAGAAACTTCAGCAGAACTTCAGAAACTGCTAAGAAAAGCATTAAGAGGCAGATGCACATTACTCAATATTTATGTCACCACTTACATTTCCTTGGAAGTCATAATAATGTGTCGGAGTAAACCCTCATCTCAGCAAGACTGTTGCAAGCTTGGGGTTGGAAACAAGCTGACATTACTACATAACCTATTGTGACCCCATCTCTTCATCTTATCACATCACCGAGTGATATCGTGTTTGCCCTAAACCGCTTAAGCATCTTACCCTTTCCTCTGAGAGCAGCGAGGACGTCTTGAACTGACGGAGATTTGCATGCCTTTGCGTGGGAACAACGCAATTAAGGAGAACTTTTCTTGCCAAAGCCTCGCAATCAATATATTTGCTGGAATGGATCTAAGATCTAAAAGAAGCACATGACTCGTTCACATGAACCCAATAACTCTCAAGTTGAGAGTCTCAGCCTTGTAACAATCATTTCTATTTCAAAGTTGTGCATGAACCACTATACTGACGTAGAGAAAAGCCATTAGGAAGGATTTATGGTGTTTTTAAGCTTCCTTCCCTTCCTAGAATCAATAGACATTAAACATATTGTACGTCAAGTAATTAAATAAGCATGTATGTAAAATAAAAGAATATACAAAAGAGTTTATGGCTTAAAAAGCAGAACGTTGAATTGTTGATTTGACGACGTATGTACATACATAGGTATATATATCGGAGTAAGATGACAAAGTTTCACGGGTTTGGGACGCTTGACATTTTCCGAGATGCTCTTTGTGGAGAAGAGGCGACCGACTGAAAGTAGCTGGCCAAAATTGAATGAGCATGAGAAATAGAGCCATGGTATTGTTAAAAAGTATTCACTCTACGGAATTGCTTATAGATACTTTATAGATGCCTGAAAGAGCTACAATTTAGATGAGAAAATTTGCTGAATTAAGATGATGAAAAATGTAGAGATGGAGAAGAGGTTATAAAAAGGCATTTCGTGATATCAAAAGCATATTAAATTAAATTTGTTTGCAGAATAGCTTTTATTAACTCGGAATTACTATAAATATTTAACTTTAAAATTTGAAAAGCACATATAATTTTAATACAAGCTGAGCTTAATCAAGGCAGTTTAAAGCGCCTTCAGGGACTTGGTAGTGCACACTCGGCGCCTCCACATCTTCCCCCGCAGCATTCCTGCAGCCAACAGTGAGAATGATGAGCCTTTTGCAATTTCCGAGTCCCCTCGCAATCTGCAAACATGACACACATTTTCCTAAAGAACATCAACTCTAAACACGCTTTTATAAATGGTATTTGTCTGACCTCGCTCACTCTCATTGTCATCCTGGATTCCCTCACCCCCTTCTGCAGAATCATGGAGAACATCAACTGGTCATTGCAAATTATGAGCCGGATCTCAAGTCCAATTATTTCCTCCAATTTACGGATGAGTTCCCCTAAGCTCATCTCAGCCCCATTAGGCATCGTTCCCGGAACCTCAATGCGGTCCCAGAGGCTCCAGCTCGTGCCGCCAAAGTGTCTCAATGGCACTGGCATGGGCTGACTGAACTGAATGAATGGGATCGCGAGGTTGACAAAGGTATTGCGAAAGGTTGCGAGGGAGCTGACGCCTTGTGTCAACTTTAACAGCTCGAGGCAGACCAGCGACGCGACAACGCAGGTTGTGGTCGCGATCGCTGGAACGATTTTTCCAGCGATTAGCTTCGTCTGAAGACGGTTTGCTGGGGTGATTCGGTAGTTGAGGGCGCGACAGTTGGATGCGGCGGTAATGAAGTCGATGTGCAGGTTGGAGGTCGAGTCTTTCTCAAAGATGAGGGGTGTCAAGTTGACAAGATCCTTGAAAAGTCAATGATTTAAATTTTTTTAAATATGTAAATCGTATTTTTAAATCTAAATAATGATTAAAAATTCTTGTTGCAAAGGATATGAAAGAAAATCTGCAAGGTTTAAATAGTTACCGCAGCATACACATCCATCGGGGTCGGCACAGTCTTTAACATTTCTTCAAAGCCAATCCGCCCCGTGTCCCCTCTCGCCTCAATATCATCATCATCCTCAGACGTTGGAATGTCGACGCCGGTCTTGGGTACAAACTGTGGAATGGTGACCCGATTCGCCATAGCTCTAACCTTCTTTTTATCTCTGACCTGAGCTATGCCATACACCTCCGCCCTGAGGTTGGCGGCAGCGTAAAGAAAGTCCACAGCAGACTCATTTTCTCCGGGCCAAAAAGAGATTTGCGGACAGCGTCTATGACCTGACCAGAAGAGCTCTCCAGTCTCGACCCGCTTCCCCTCGGGGAAGTTAAATAGCAGCTGTGCGATCTCATTGTGAAATAGCTCCTCCCACTTGAGTCTGGCCCAGAGGACACAGTCCTCAAAAGTTCGCGGCCGTTCGGTTTCAACTGCCTTCTTCACAGCCTCGAGCACAATTAGCGGCTCATGTCCTAAAGGAATTTGAATGTGATACTTGTTTTTGATGAAATTGAGGCATTATTGAACATTGACTATGATTTCGTAAAATTGAGAATATGAAAAAGTTGCTATCTGCAAAAGTGGAAATATATGACTTTTTAGAGCAAATCACAAAACCGTTTTCAAAAAATTCTGCATTATTTCTTTCCGTTAGCGACAGAAAAAGCTTCATTTAATCAACAAAATCAAGCTGTTTTTTAAAATTTGTAAGTAAACATGCCATAATCCTTTTTTAAATCTCTCAAAACCAGGTTTTTTTATATTGCCACTTTTACAGACATTAATTTGTTCAGGTTCCCAATTTTACGAAATCATAGGCAACTATTCATTGTGGTACCTGGAAGGCGACTTGTTCGCTCAATAAAGTTGTTACAATTGATATACTGATTCGCGTACTCCGGGGCAATGCGAAACTCCCCCTCGAAGAGATCCCGTGCCCACTGGATGGCGTGCTCGATCCGGTGCGGGAAGTGCTTCAGTGTGCAAATCGGAATGCTCGTCTGGGTCGGAGGGGCGACGGACGAGTAGCTCTCAGTTTTGTGCGGAATCACAACTTGCGTGTTGCCCTTTGGCCCTAGGGTGCCTGAATCCAAAAGAGGCTTTTCATACAGAATGCACTGCTCTGAATAGATTTTTTTCCATTTTTTTTTAATTTCACTAAAATTAAATATTTTAAAGTTGAAGCTTTTACCAATCGCTCCAGCCCCAACGACAAAACAGTTGAGGTCGGCCATGTCTTGCTGGAACTTCCTTCCAAACATCGCCGTTATCCCGTCATATCTCCCTCCCTGCACGGATACGTCCCTATCGAGCCCTTCAAATATGCCCAGAATTTCTCCACTCTCACCAATTTTCCCCAAGATGTCTTCCCCAAGACATTCCAGTGCGTCGTATAGAAGCCATTGGTGAATTGGGTGAAATTTCCCACTGCAAGCCTTCAGCACCTCTTGGGCGGCCACACCTCCCACGAACCCATTGAGGGGACAGAGTTGCCCCTCACACAAGTAGGCGAACAATGAAAGGACCTTCTCGTCCAGGCCCATATCCTCAAACACCTTTGGTTGCAGTTTCCCTCGCAATATGAACAAACTGATTGGCGTCAATCTCATCCCAGGCGAAGGGCATGTGGCCGAATTTCTCGCGGAACTTGTCCAGGGCCAGGAAGGCCAAGTGCACGGTGCCCAAATATTCCACCTGATCATTAGATTAGCACAATTGGACAAAATGTTTAATGAAAAAATCCAATGTTCCGCAAAGAGTTTAACCTCACCTTGCCCCAGTCGACAGTCATCATTCGAGGATTCTTTTTCGAGACAGGAAACGGATCAAAGTCGAGCTCCTTCTCCCTCTTCACCTGAACAAAGGATCCGCCATGCAAGTACTCACTGAATCCCGTCGTATCAACCCCAATCCTAAAGGAGCAGGGACCTGTCACAACGACCTCGACGAGCTTCAGCTCATTCAACTCCGTCATCCCAAGCACCTCGCTGAAGGTGACAAGGTCCCCAGTGAACAATCCGTGGGGCGTTTCGTTCAAAGTGTAGACATTTCCTTCCCGCTCCCTCGTAATTCCTCCAATGAGACCTGTGACAGGACTTTCTCCATTCACGTCATGTATGATGAAGCCATCCCCAAAGTCACAGAAGATTCGGGCAAAGAGACCACGCGTCTCGGCCAGCACCACGTGAACCCTTGACTGATGACAATATTCCATAAACTCGTCCATCTCAGAGATTGATGAGAAGCTCTCAGCCCCTTTAATTACGAAGAAGATTTTGAGTTTTATAAATACGCTAAAATAATTGTGAACGAGTTGATTTCTTACCTTCGGTGATGACCACAGCGGTGAAATAGCTTTCTTGGATGTCGAACCGTGTCACCGGACGATTCCAAAGTGTCACCGTGACGTACGGGTTCAAACCGCTCAGTTTCTCGAGTGAGCTTTCAGCGCGATTCCTCCCAATATCTGTGGAGCTCAGGTAAAACTGACTGGAGAGGTCGGGCCACGAGGCGTCCTTAGTGTCTTGAATGGTCACCTTGTTCACCCCTGCAAGGATCAGGTTTTTGGCGATCTCCACGCCAACGCCACCGAGTCCACAAATGAGTACCGAGGAGGTGGCGAGTTGGGCCATCGCGTCTGAGCCGAGGACGTAAAGTTGTCGGGAGTACAGATCCTCGTCGATTTCAGATCCCATCATTTCTTTTAAGGGGAAGGGAAAGTAGTTGAAGCAATCACCGGAGTTAAACAAAAGTGCGATAATATTCTTGATTTTCTATTTCCACTTAATTTTTGTTTGATAAAATTCAATCAGGTAAATATTAAGTTGGCGTTGTGTTAATTGTGTGTGTAGACTGTAGATGTGTAAGTAAATGTATTCTTCCAGAGGAAGGGTTTGTTAGATCTTATCTGTGTTGAGGAATGGGCACAATGAGACAAGCTCAAATGGTGATGCTGATGCACATTTAGGAGCTGACAGTACAAAAAATGCACTCTGGAAATTCATATACTTAATAGATGTAAGGTATTATTAGCAAAAATATTATGCAAGGAGACTGTACTTGTTCATTAGCGCCCCTCGAAATGAGCTCGTGATTCCCTGCAAAAGATTCCGTACATTTCTACTTAATCTTTTTAAGCATGAAAGGAAGCTCGTATATATTCTTCAGGGTATCCATGGCTACCAGTTGCACTTTCTAGTTTTTCCAGTATATTATGTAATGAACCAGGGCGGACAAGAATGACAAACAAGCCAGGCCAAATCGTTTGTTTCTTTTTTTTATGGAGTTTTATTGTTATATGCGGTTAGTAATTGCAGTTTACATGCGCAACTATTACGATCCAGAATAATTACTTTTATTTTTATATCATTATCATTTGGTTTTTTTACAAAGATTGAATTATCAACAGCAGCACTTCGACATATAAGCTACATATTAAACATAATTTTTATAATTTTTAGGTATTTATATCGAACTGATTTAAGTTTTTGGTTTAATAAAGCCTAGTTTCGGAAATTGAATGTGATGTCCAAAGCCGTTGATTTTATTAATATGAAGAAAATTTTCACATGCACATATTTGATACATACTCACAATACTTATCAGAGTATACTTGTCAGAGTCATCATTATCATTACAAATAATTTTCATGGAGGAGTTTCCAAAGCATTTTGGAATTCGAAAACTGTTTTATAGAAGCACGAGGCATGTGCCACTCTGACATTTTTACTTAGACAACGAATATTTATTTAATAATCCTTTACCATAGAAACCAACCATTTATTTTTTCTCTAAATTAGAATTCCAGTGAAACTATGTACCTAAGTATATATAAAAGTATGTTATCTCATATTTATTAATTCCAAGAGGAAGATTCATAATGAAATGTTCGCCAAAATTGCATCTGCTGTGAAAATATTTCAGACGTAGGTGGATCCAATTGTGCTGCTGAATGCTTCAGTGTTACGCTACAAAAAATATATAAACTTTTTGAACTTTGCATGTCAAACCCCAGGTTGTCTAGAGTCTATTTGATAAGTATGACCTCAACCAAATCTCATCATCACTCACGTAAACACAGATGTAAGCATCCTCCTTCAGGTGCCTCGCTACTGCCGAGGCTGCAGAGTTGCCGCTAAACCGTTCCTTTTGTAATTCTTCAATACTGGGAATGCACATCACCTAATTTCACAAAATCACATTTTGAATTGCTTCCATTTCAAACATTATTTTCTTACAACTATTTTTGAAGGAAGAATAATGTCAGTAAAGACCTCTCCGTATTTTGAAGAGTCCAAAAAATTCCAATCCCGATCCCTCCGGACAAACGTCGTGGCTCGCTCTTCACTCAAACAAATCACTGCCGCCAGGGGCATCGTCAGTCTCTGCCCTGTAAAGCAAATCATAAATTATACCAAAATCCCCTTCAAAATATATGTAGCTTACATTAAACTTGGAATACCAGAATTTGGCTCCTCATGAAGCTGCAGTGTCTCCCTGATGAAGACAGTAATTCCGTTGACGCGACACACTTCCACTGGCAGCCTGACAATGAAGAAAGGAGAAGGAGTGGCCACAAGACGCATGCGTGTCGTTGTAAAATACGCCTCAAGTAACGACTCCAGGTCAATTTGCCTCCCAGCCAGGTAAACGTCTGCAACGTCAGGCTTCAGAACAAACCCGGTCGTTCCAACATTGGTCCGGTAGAAAGGGTCAAGGTTCAGCACATCCGGTCCAAACAATAGATTAATGAAACGGCCAGGTTCTTTTTTTTAAATCAGTTTTTATTATAACTTTTTTTTGATTAGATATAATCAAATAACTTTTTTAAAAAGATTTTACCCATGTATCCAAAAATGTCTTGACAAACAGGGTACAAGGTGGACCTTAGCTTTGTGGAGTCCTTCGGACTGAGACATCTATCTGAGTACAAGGGGTGAGCGACATTGTCCCTAATGACTTTGAAAATATGACGTTTGTCGGGCGCTGTGAATCTCGCTTCGGGCAATCCCACAATGGCCCAGCAGAAGTCTTTGACGAGAAACAGACTGTTAAGAACAGAGTCAATGCTGGTTGAGGCATTAGTAGCTGTGCCTTCAACACCAAGCCGAAGTACGATGGTACAGCAATGCTGAGATTTGTCATGAATGCAGGTTGCTGGAGTTGAGTAACCAGACACCATTCGAGAGGCTGAGTGCAATAGGCCCCGAACGTAGGTCTGCGCGTTCGAGTAAGTTAATGGGATCGAGGTGATTTCGGCCTTCTGAGGCATTGGAGCAACTGATGTCACGGCGTAATTTGTTGTCATGGGGACAGAGTGTTCTGTGGCGAAAGTTACTGCATTTCCGGCAGCTACTGCTGTGGTGAAAGTTGATGATTGGTTGGTCGAGGATGTCCCAGTCGTGCTAGGCTCCGTCTTTGCTGAAACTGACCTTGAGTCACTAACAGTTGTAAGTTGTTCGGCCCTTCCCCGTTGTGAGGCGGGTGCTGGCGCAGGAGAAGGTGGCAGTGGCGATGTGTCACCTAGTTCTTGGTGAAATACAGTCATATTTGATCTCCCTTTGATCTCCCTTTGGTTGTATCTTGCCTTTTGCTGTGAAAAGCCGGGTTTGAAATGCTTAGACACTACAGAATAATATGTAAATTATGTGATGCGTGTAATGGTGTCAAAATTATTTACATAAATGCAGATGTACGCGTTGGAGCTCAAATGATGTCGGAGGAGCTCCTCGCGGCCGGGTTTAGGCTGTGCGCAAAACTCTTCAAAGTTTGATATTTCCTCAGCCTTGAAAGATTTAATGTAAAAGTAATTAGTTTTATATTTGAGCTTTTCATACAGGTTTTTGTTATTACCTTCCCAAACTGCATCGAGTCTAGGTAGATCCATGTGCTATCGTCCTTTTTGACAAAGGATGTGAAATGGTAGTTCTTGAGACAAATCACAGCGCAGAGAGACATCCACTCGTCAATAACTATTTATGATATTATGACAATATTTTTTATTAAAGGCCAAATATTCAATAAGCACGCTGTAAGCTCAACTTACGGTTTGGAGATGTGATCATGTCTCCAATTCTAATGTTGGTCGAAACCTTCACAGAATTGAACATTGGTCTGCCTTGGGTCACAGGTAGCTTCACAATGAGTCCTGGACACGGCACATTCTCCATCGTAATGTCCATGTCTCGAGAGCAAGTCTTCAGCAAGTTTGACACATCGATCTGACCACCAAACCAAGTTTGGTCAGGCACATACGTGGAGAAGACGTAGGCGCCGCGGTCAGCGCCTTCCACTTTGTAGAAGGGCGGCCATCCAAGGACCCGATCAAATAGGGTGGAAATAAACTCTTCCACGTCTGAAAATTTAGGAATAAAATTTTAATTATTGTAGCTTTTTAGATCTCGCTAAAAACATTTACACATATACCCATGAAGCTTCCGGTGTATCTGGAGTCAAACAGTGTCAGAGCGAGGCGGAGTCTCAAAGCGCCACCGTGTTTCAATTTGTAATTTTTTCTCTCATGAAGTGAAAGCACAACTTCCGAGAGTGAACTCCACACAGATTTTTGTGCTTCGTCNGTGAACTCCACACAGATTTTTGTGCTTCGTCTAAGTGGCTAGAATTAAATTGGGTGAAAGTGTGGAAAAAGTCGGTGTCGTAGAGGAAGAGGCTGTTGAGAGTGGAGTCCAAATAGCAAGAGTTGTTAGCACCCTCCATCCCCACCTGGTTTTCCCTTGACGATGACATAAAGGGAAGTTCTGATAAACGCTCTGAAATACCTGCGAGCAACATTTTTCAGTTGATAAGATACATGGGAAATTGCTATAATTGTCATGTCAATAAAATCCATATATTTATCAACCTGCCCCAACTCGGGATGCCAATTCCTTCACTTTCCCTGTTACTGAGGTCATACTTAGATCCATTCCCTCGCAAACTGAATCAGCTTCCAGTGTTGGCTCCGAGATTCGTTCCTTTATTTTCCAAATCAAAAGTCAATTAAATGTTTCTCTTTAATAATTTACATGCGTAATAAAGTATATTTACATAAAAGCAAAGAAGTAAGTGATATCTGAGCAAATCTCTATTCACTTTCCCTGTTACTGAGGTCATACTCAGGTCCATTCCCTCGCAAACTGAATCAGATTCCAATATTGGTTCCGAGATTTGTTCCTTTATTTTCCAAATCAAAAGTAAATTAAATGTTTCTCTTTAATAATTTACATGCGTAATAAAGTATATTTACATAAAAGCAAAGAAGTAAGTGATATCTGAGCAAATCTCTGTATTCGCGAAACTGGGGATGGCCGGTGCCCCGCAATAACGCCTCCATGTCCGGCAATGGCATTGCCTGCAATTGAATACGCGAAAATACAATAATAAATTTACATTTTTTATTTTGTTATATTTATAAGCTTTTAAAGTCACTCTTGTCATTGACACCTTTTTCCCCATCGAGCTAAAATGGAACCACTGGTCACCCTTCCTGACAAACGCGCTGTAGTGACAATCCTTTAAGCAGATGGCTGCGGACAAGACCATTACCGTTTCCACTTCTCTGCACTTGTTTGAAAGTAAACCTTGAATGTCCAGCAGAGGATCCGGATAGATTGAGGGGATTGAGCTACGTCCATTCCTAAAAGGCAACTTGAAGATGAAGGCTGGATGCGGCATGGTCGCTAGCCGGATGTTCGAGTCACCAAAGCAAGACCCCAATAAGCTGGACACGGTTAAACGTCTGTCCTTCAGCGCGAATGGCACATGCGTGTGGAAGACGTAGCCGCCGTCGCCTCCATCAAGCTGGTAGAACTGGGCGGAGCGGAAGACGTTGCCAAACAGTTTGCTGATAAACATTTCTGGATCTGCTCAAACACACAATGAAAGCATAAAAAATGGATTCTCTTATACTAATGTAAGGTCCGTAAAATATATTTATTTGAAATACCTTTGTTCAACCGAAACACAAATCGATTCGAGAAAGTATCGAGTAAGTCGTAAAACTTTTTAATCTCGTTTGGCCCCAAAGGCAGTTGTTTGTGGTTGTGAAGGGGTAGCACAATGTCATCCTTGAAGGCTCTAAGTACCTTGGCAGCCTGCGGCTCTCCCGCTTCTTCTGGAATGTCTTCCAGGTACTGGACAAATTCTTTGTTGAATATAAACATGCTCGTCAGCACGGCGCCCACGTAGCTGTCGGGAAAGTCGCACCTTACCCCTCTTGGAATTCCCTGGTCAGAACTGCTCTTGCGGGCTCCATCTAAAGCAATTTTATAGAATAATTGTAAGAAATAAGAAAATTAATAGTTTACTTCCTAATTTAAATTTCTATTGCTTTTGTGTATACCTTGTCCGGAGCGGTCTTGTCGCTTGTGTCTAGGGCCTGTGTGGGTCGCTTGACCCGACGCATGAGGACAGACGCCACTTCCATAATTGCCAATCTGAGAATACATCTTTTTCACATACTCTAATTCAATTGAAAATTATTCGATCTACTCCAGTTTCAAAGTCTGGAGCACCCTTTTTTCTTGCCTACATGCACGAAGGCCTAGACTTAACATATGTAGTACAAAATATGTGTGCAAAAACGAGTTGCAAAAAAAATTAGGTCGGGTTGAAGCCAAAGCTTCATTCCCACCATTGACGTACTCCCCTTTGAGACGGAGGATTTGATTGGACTAAAGTTAGCCAGATCCTATCAGGTTGATTTTGTGTGTGACATATGAGGTGACACTGCAAGTTTCGCAAACAATATTTTTGCTAATTCAAATAGACATGTGGGTAAAAGTGTGAAGAGTACTGTATTGTCTCCATCTTCTCCTTGTGATTCCAAAGGTTCTTAACTAGCAGTAACCCTAACAGTGCGTTGGATGTCCATGGTTAGCTTAGCATCGCCATACTTATTGTCGGTTTCGCCAAAATGTAAAGTTATGTATTTGAGTTTGGAGAGTAGCTTGTGAGTGCGAGACGGAGGAAGTTGTTTGATTGCAAGGATATGCAGCAAAGGAATATCATATTCGTGATCTTATTAGATAAAAATTATGGTACTATGAACTGTATAATTTCATTCTTCTCGAGTTGAAAGAACGCATTCTTTGTCAACTGTAGATTCTGATACGGACTGTGCCTGGGGATGGGTGTGTGTGCAGCAAGATAAGGCTTGGCCATTTTCCCCAAGAAAAGAAATGTTTGACTCACGACAATGCAACACGAGGCATTCAAAACAGAGCCATTTTCATTCAAGAGTTGTCTCCGTCCATAAATCAGAAGTGGTTAATTCGAGGACTGTATTCAATTGTTTTGCTAGGGACAAAGGTAACGGCAAAATTACTTTTCTTCTTCTGCTGTGCGAAAGATAAAGTTAGACGTGTGAGCACTTTGGGGCACTATGAGACGAGTAATGATATTGGGCCGAGCGAAAGGGATAATACTAATAAGCTATTCCAATGGAAAGAATGTGTATTGTGGAAAAAAGGAAACTAATTGCGTGCATATTAGTGTGTGGAAGTTCGTGTTAATGTTAGCCTTTTTCGAGTACAATTATATATGTACATAATGTAAAACATCCAAACTCCAATACACACCGTGCATCCCCGACTCGAAACGATTCTTGCCAAATCACCAACGTTCATTATTCGTTATCCACCAGGAAGACAGAGAATCATATTCGTCCTTGAGTGAGGAATAGTCGCAGTTTCAATTTTTGTTTGGAAACTTTTATTTCAAATTGTGAAAAGGTGATTTCAATATTTGCAACTTTCTTACTGGCTCTAGAAAGGTACTTGGCGTTATTTTTTATCTAAGCTTTTTGTGTTAAACAGGGAAGGAAGCCTTGCACACCACACACATCCTAATGTCTAACTTACCGACAACTGTGGCGACGATGAGCGACATTCCACTCGAGATCCGAGACATGGAGGGCCGAAGCACCCGCATTGCCGACTCCAAGTCAACTTGGACTGTGCTTAATTTGAAGGAGGCATACTCCAAGTTTTCACATCAGGCGGTGCCCACCATCAATCTGATGTTTCGAGGACGCCCGTTAATGGATGACGAGACATTGGGCTCCATCACCCATCTTACCAAGAGTAAGCAACTTTTTTAAAAGTTTGTGTTCGTGCTTTCACCTTCTACCAGACTTTAATATTTAGACAACAAGCCAACTTGGACTGTGCTTAATTTGAAGGAGGCATACTCCAAGTTTTCACGTCAGGCGGTGCCCACCATCAATCTGATGTTTCGAGGACGCCCGTTGATGGATGATGAGACATTGGGCTCCATCACCCATCTTACCAAGAGTAAGCAACTTTTTCTAAAAGTTTGTGTTTGTGCTTTCACCCTCTACCAGACTTTAATATTTAGACAATTTGTATAGCTCGAGATTTAATTCGTAAGGGTGAAATGAAAAAAGTGTTGAAAGAAAAGCAAGGGTAATAATAAATTCACCTTCTACCATCAAGGACATGCGGTCCACGCTACTTCAAAGTTATTTTTCGTCGTTGCAATAATTACATTGCTTAAGTAATAATTATCAAGTGTCATGTGTATTTTAACTTGTATTTCAGATTCCGTCATTCAAAGCTAGTGTAAAAAGCATTGGCGGAGAGGATGAGACCGGAAGCGCAGCAGCAGCAGCTGCTGCAGCGTGAATCAGATACTATGCTGAGGCGTTGAAACAAATGTCTTTAATTTAGTTTCAAAGTTTTATTAAAAGAGCGAATATATCCATTGGAAATTAGTCATGTGCCTTAAATCGTTAGAGTTTGCGTAAATTTAAGTAAAAGCGCCGAGTGCTTCTGGTAGAACCAAGAAGTACATTTCTAAAATTCTTGTATGATGTTCCTATAGTAAAAATTATTGGCCTGGAAGTTTTTGTCTAAAGTGGATTATATCAAGTAATAAAATGAGTGCGAAATTGAATTAGCTCTAAATGTGTCTTAGTGGTATTTATTCTCAATTACATATATGACAGCGCATACTATTACTACAACACAACTCAGGTTAGGTAAAGGAAAACAAAAAACTTTGTCTTGTATATAAAGTCGAGACAAATATTATTTATTATTCAAAAAGAATCAGGACGTTTGGAAAATATTACAAAGTTGTCCTGGCTTTGTAAAAGGTAAATTATTTGTCGGACAACTTGAGAATTATCAGGCATGATCAGGTTTTGGCTCAATTTTAATGCAGCAACAGCAAATTAACCGTGATAGCATTAGAAAAGTTAAGGCAGTTCAAAGGAGTCATTTCATCGACAAAGTTGAACGATCCGAATTTCACTTTAATTACTGGACCATGAGAGTTTGCGACATGAGAGTTTGCGACATGAGAGTTTGCGACATTTGTGTTTGCAACATTTGAGTTTGCGACATGAGAGTTTGCGACATTAGTGTTTGCTACATTAGAATTTG
>JAHZMY010000325.1:0-13313 GCA_027743915.1 Seira sanloemensis
GGTCACAGCTCTAAACTCGAAAGATTTGGACGTTTGCCTTGCCCTCATGACTTCCGTCTCTTACGTCTTGGCTGACCTCAGTGTGATGCTACCAAAAACAACAATGACCACGGGCGAGACACGAAGTCGAAAGAAGGCTTCGAAAGGGACTCCGTTGGGACTAGATCTTGGGCCAAAGAGCGTCCCAAGAACCTCCAGCAGACAGCTTTTTCCTGGTAAACGATAACCAAAATTGACATGAATGCGGATTTAGTGTATCTTTCTATTACTGTCAAATATGAAACACAATATTTTCACAACCTGAAAACTAGTAAGAGAAAACGTAAGCTTTTTTTGAGTATCGATCAAACTGGGATATTGTAGAATAAGACAACTTTCATAAATGGCAATTTACGTACAGCGTGATTGTAGCGCATATTCTTTCTCGTATTTGTAAATTTTTTAAATAAAGAAACTATCCGAATGTTTATCAACTTTTACAAGTTCATTAATTTCTTAATTTGACATGTCTAACTCATCCACCCGGCCATACTCATCCTTTTCGGGTGTGAGTAGCAGTGGTGAAAGTTTGAACTTGCTCAGAACCTCTTTCTCCCGAAAAGCATCCAGTGTTTTCACTGGCATAACTCTGGCTTCCAAGCATACAACTTTGGTTGACGATGGGAAACTCGATGGGAAAATTAAAGTTCATTCAGTCATGTATGCAAACACATTTCAAACGTATAATTAAATTTTTAATCAGATCTTTAGCTACATCATCGTATCAATTTCATTACAGAAAAAATTCCGATTACTGCACTTCGGTAAACTACCGACTGGATGGACGATTTTACGCAGTATCTTTGGCAAACGGAGGTGTGAATGTTTACAGTAGTAAAACCAACAATATTTTGTACACCCTAAATAACGAAGATAAGGACCTTCCGTATGCTGGTGTAAGTGCGACATGCGTCAGGTTTCGACCTTTCAATGTGCAAGGAACAGACTCGCCTCCTTTTGCATCGCTGGGTAAAACTGTGTTAGAAATAGGTCGCAGAAAGTCCTATGGATCCGCAGGAACAGAGTCTGAACACTTTCTTCCTCCCATTTCAAACTCAACTTCGCTTTCAATTCAGTCACAGCAGTATGTTCAACGGCGACGCAAGTCGTCAGTTTCTGCTCATAGGCTTACGATCTTCGGAGCTTCTGGCATTAGTCTCTGGCACAGGCGATGCTAATCCCCAATCGAAACTCGTTACTGCATCATGTAAGGAATACTATAATTTTATTAATTACTTATTCTTTCTTGAAATCCAAAATTACACTTTAAGTAAGTATGGATGAAAAAATAATGTTTTAATTTGTCTCGTTCCAAGTTACGAACGGGTCTGTCAAAACTTTCAACTTTCTTACCGAGGAATGCATTAATGAGATGAAGGAGGATAGGGAAATTTTAACGTTGGCATATAACAAATCTGGTAGCATATTAGCGACCGGTGGAAGTGACGGCAAGATCTATTTGTATGACTCTGAAACAGGTTCAGTGAAGGCCGAATACAATCCCCCGTAAGTTGAGTAAAACAAGTAAAAGTGCGCACGTAACATGAAACCGAAGCGCTTCCTTTGTCCGGTTACCCATGTATATTGCCTTTTAATTTTCCAGGTTTGAATACGATTCGAAATTTTTACGAACCTACTCAATAACCTTCCATCCCACTTCGGAGGATGAATTCATTGTGGGAGGTTGGAGCAAAAAGATTCAATTTTTTGATGCTAGAGTGCCAAACTTAATTGTTGGTTTCGTGGAAGGACCAAAAGTTACAGGTGAAGGGATTGCGTTTAACCCGACGGGAAATGAGGTACCTACTTTTTCAAGGAACGCACAAAGCTGTAAATATTCTACTGTGCTATTAGAATTTTTAACTATTTAATTATTTTTTTCACATTTCAAGTTCTGCGTAGCAGCTCGAGACAGGAAACGATGTATTGAGGTGTTCAATTATGGAGAAAGGAGGTCGCTGGGAAATATCATGGAAAATTTGGAAAGAAGTAGTGTGAGAAAAAGCACATCGCATGGAAAGGAGACGCCAACTGGATCGTTGTTCTACTACTCCGCTCGGTACCTTGATCCGAATTTCATTGCATTTTGCGGCTCACATCCTGGATCCATCGAAATCATAAACAGGAATCTCAAAAAGGTACCCAATTCATTTAACCAAGTATGTAGATTTTTATTTTGTGAAAATGTAAATAAAATATGTACATATCTACTCATTATCCATTTCACAGGGAACGCAAGTAAGCCAGTCAATAACAGGTTTGGAAAATAGTGTGAATTGTATCGATAATTTTCGTAAAAAACTGATTTTTATTGTACAAAACGAAGTCGCTTGCGCTGAAATTTTCGAATAAGAGAATAACCTAATTTAACGATTCACGTTCTTTCAATAGCATCTCATACTCTTTTGCCTTCTTTTCATTTTCTCCGTCTAATCTAAAAATTTCGCTCAAGTAATCCTCAGAGACCATATCCAGGCGCTTCTTTATCGCAAAGGCTTCCTGGCAGGGACCCCCTTGAAGCAAAATACTTTCGGGAATGTCCGTATACGTTACAGTTTGTTCCTCCGTCGTAGATTCCTTCTGAGCTGATAAAAACTCTGAGTTTCCATCATGATATCCTTTCAACTTTTCGCACAGTTCAGGGAACATCTCGAGAATAAGGAGTTTGCTATTTTTCAATGTAGTTTCCAACTGATGTTTGGACACAGGGAATGACTTCAAAAGAGCACAGGTTAGATCTTCCAGCACCTGAAAATGAAAGAAAATTGATTAAACATACGAATAAGTCATGATCGTGTCGTATCTAGTAATTGCCTTTTTTCAATTTACCTCTGGAGAACAGGGTGAGCTGGCAAATGACAATCGACCAGAACCGCCTGAAAATGGCGACAATCTTTCCTGGGGATCGGACTCTCCTCCACCTGCCTTCCCACGTGTAGCTTTCCCTTTACTGTCATTGGTAAAAAACTGATGTTTGGACACAGGGAATGACTTCAAAAGAGCACAGGTTAGATCTTCCAGCACCTGAAAATGAAAGAAAATTGATTAAACATGTGAAACAAGTCATGATCGTGTCGTTGTCTAGTAATTGCATTTTTTAAAACCTCTGGAGAACAGGGTGAGCTGGCAAATGACAATCGACCAGAACCGCCTGAAAATGGCGACAATCTTTCCTGGGGATCGGACTCTCCACCTGCCTTCCCACGTGTAGCTTTCCCTTTACTGTCATTGGTAAAAAAGTGTATCACATCTTCATCCTTCTCTAGAGCCATCTCCCACTGAGCAATAGTGTTTGCGATCTTATGCAATTGTTGAGTTCTAGAAGTCTTCCCGTCTTTCTCCAAAAGTTCTCCCAGCTTCTTGAAATCAATGCCTCCATAATGAACCTAATTTAGTTATCAAAGTGACATTTATAATAAATATCAATCAAGTAGACAGTCCATTTTGTCCTTGTATTAGATTTTTAAACTTTTTACTGATTGCAACAGATGCTTCCTGAGTTTCTTGCGCAATTTATGTAATTCCTGTTTAAGGTCAATGTTGTCTTTACGCAAAATAATATGAACTTGCAACAGCTTTTGATATAGGGCCTCCGCCTCAGCAGAAAACTCTTCAACAGGATTCATCACATTCGTAAATTCTCCTTCGAGGGAGTACAATTGGCTAAAAGCTTGATCCTGCTCGCTCTCGACCCATCCCTCAATCAGCGTAGGGGACAAACCAGAATGTGCTATTTCCCCCATTTGTGAGTGCACTTTCTCATTTAAAGTGGCCAACTGCAAAGATGTTGAGTCGGACGCTTTGGTACTGCAGTGGACGTCGAATAATTCCAAGGCATTCTGGTAGAGCGATCTAAGTCCACTTTCATTGATTAGTGCATCCTCACACTCATAAGACATAAACTGGGTTGATGCTGGAGTAATGGAAGGCTGTAAATAATTAGGGCAAATAAACATGAAGGTCAAAGTACCATTCTACAAACCACTTTATTTTGAAGCACTTACCACAACATTTTGAACATCTTTTATTAGCTCATTACTCGAATACACCCTTTCTTGAGTTTGAAGTAATTTTGATTCCGTCTTCTCATACTTTGATAGGACCTGCAGCGCGTTTCTGTTCAAACTTGCACCTGTGCACATAAATTAAAATCAACAATTTTTACATTGACATTGGAATGAGTCATTATGTTTGTTACATTTTAGATATCTGGATCCTTTCTTACTTGATTCTGATATCCTTTCACAATGCTTCACAACCCTTATTAGTCAAATCCTGTTTTTCTGCGTGCACCGATAAAATTCCCTGCTTCAATTCCTTGACTTGTTTCCGATGGATGGAATCTTCATCGTCGTCCCTTTCATTCTCTTGACTTTTTTGGTTGACGGCATCATAGATAAATAGGTTCGACCTGATAGTTTTGATCTGTTCATCAGTTCGGAAACGTGAAATTAAAAATCCCAAAAACACGTCCTTCATTGGTCCCCTGCATACTCTGTAAGGAAAGGAATAGGCCACAAAT
The DNA here is from genome assembly GCA_027743915.1 of Seira sanloemensis. NCBI lineage: Eukaryota > Metazoa > Arthropoda > Collembola > Entomobryomorpha > Entomobryidae > Seira > Seira sanloemensis. Next base: position 4,562 of record JAHZMY010000325.1, read on the forward strand.
TATTTACCACTGTCGATATCAATGTTTAACCCCCCCTACCTTCTACCTCAATACGATAAGTCTTCAAAAAAATATGACTTACTTTCTTATTGTCTCGCGGGACACGGGACAGTTATCAGACGTAGTTCCGTACAGGTCTGCCAACCATTCCTGGATTCTATTGAGATCTTCAGGTGTGATACTCATTCTTCACTTGAGTAAAATTGACCTTTCGGATGACAAGAGTGTTAAGTTTTTAAACGTCTATCACTACATACATACATTGACATTACTAGTAGTAATTTACTACTGGGATAACACTGCAGGCATTGTAAGTAGGCACTATGTGTATTTACGATATTATTGTATATATTTACAATGATATTGTAAACTGCATGACAGCAAACAACTTCAACTATGAAAAATAATAATTGTCTCAAAAATTTAAACGATGCACTTAATATCTTACAGTTACGAAACAGTTTATAATCATCTTTGCTGTCAACTTTGCTTCTTTACAGTACATGCACATAAATAGTACAGCTTTGTTGTCAAACAAGTGCCAGTAGTGCCGCCACTTTTTGTGTTTTTGCCATTCACGTCTTTGTCTCTTTTTTCTATGCTGCTAAGAAAGCTTCTATTTGTAAGTAAAACTCTCGATTTTGATATGATATGAAAATTAAAAACCCAACTGTTTAATACTTTCTCATATTTATTGTGAAAGCAATTAAAAGTAGATTCGTGAACCTTTAACTAGAAAAGATACATATTTTAATCATTTATAAGACAGTAACTAGAATTAGCAAGGAAATAGGATTACTTGAGCCTAACTGGCATCGGCTTTATAACAAGATATTTGACTCATCCCCTGCGATTTTCATTGGGGAAAATAGTTTCAGTGACTTCTGCATCTTCTCTCTTCAACTCCTTATCCTCCCATCCCCACAGTGGCGGAGAAATACTGATTTCCCCTGGATTATCACGATCTGTATTTCCCTGATTCTTGTGAAGGGGATGACTTCCATTTCCAGTGCGATTAATTCTTTCGACTAAAAGTTTATGAGAAACAGTTTTTAGATCCCAGGCCCACCCAATCCTAGCAAAAAAGTCGATGAACATGGTGGATACGTTGATCTTCCAACCAAATTCGGCAGCTTTGTAGTCCCAGGGAAAAGTGTGATGATAGTTGTGCCAACCTTCGCCAACTAAAATACAATAACTAAAATGCGTTTAATTTTTGCTCATATTCCTCGTGACAAAGAATAATCATTATTCAAATGTTCAAGTGTAAATTACTTCTCTACCTGCCAATACAGAAACCAACTTATTTTCAGTGGGTGAAATATATCTACAAGAAAATTAAAATCAGCGGTTGACTCGTACGCAAGTCATAATTAGTTTAATACATTTGACTTGTTTAATTTTCATACAAATTATAAGGCTTGTTTCCAATCATGTGCGCCACACTGTTTACAAGAAACGTGAAGTGCAAGGAGACTCCATGACGGGAAAAATTGGCAATAAATATGTGGAAGAGAGACATTTCCGGGAAGAAGAAATGGAACATTCCCATTGGAATGAGGAAGAATGTGACGAAGAATATTTGCCAAAAATATCTGCGCAACACAAAGTAGTAATTTCCATTTTAAGAGTTTGGTCATACATAGTTTTAAAAATTGTTGCACTCTTTGCCGATTCGATGCTCCTAAAAGCAGTCATTTTTTACGTTCAAATTATTGACTCATGTGCGTTGGCAAAAAAAGTTTAAAAGATGTCACACACCCACCCTGCACCATTTAAATATTGGATATTGCATTCCAGCCGTTTGCAGTAGCATGAGCAGATACTGCAACGGCTTATTCGCTTTGAACGACCAGGTGCGTCCAATATCTGTGGGACCCGACCGTGGTTCCGATACCAGTCAGATAGCCAAAAATGGTTCCTATGTCAGCACAGAACAAAAATAATTACATCCTTATTAAAATCGTTTAGTTAGTAAATGACATGCATAGTATTTAGTTATTTTAAAATCTTACCGGCCACAGGTTCCTTTGTCAGCACAGAACAAAAATAATTACATCCTTATTAAAATCGTTTAGTTAGTAAATGACATGCATAGTATTTAGTTATTTTAAAATCTTACCGGCCACCAAAGTCCATCGTGACACTATTCCAAAGGGCCACAAGTACAGAAAGTAATAGCACATACAACCGTGTGTAACAATGCCTAACAACAGAATGTTAAAAATATGTTGTTCGAACCCGAAAGGTTTATCAAACCTTTTAAACTCTAAGGGTAGGTCATCCGTGACCTTCAACAGATCTTTTGTTCCTATCTCTGTCTTGGGTCGCATTATGATTCTGAGGCTTTCTGATAGCGTAAGCTTGTTTCACTTGAAATGCGTCTTTTTGCAAGTTCTACGATTCTGAATCTCAGGCCCAAGAAGTTTTCAAAACTCCTATTTTTTTTCTTCAGGTGTGAATAAATTCAGCTTTAACATTTTCAACAACAGATTTAAAGGCCATCTTTACGTTAGCACTATTGTATTGTTGTTTGCGAATGATGGAATCCATACGGGTAGTTGTAGGCAAAGTTTAGCGGATGACCTAAGATAAATCCAACCAAATACAAAAACTGGATTCCTGCTATTTTTGCATATTTTGTGTAAAAATGCGGAGGCACTTGAACTCTAGTATCGATCATTCTCCTTTCCAAGCCTGTGGGGTTCAAAGCCTTTTCCTGTTGATTTTGAGTCGTTTTTGAGTTATATGTACGGTTTTGGCATCTATGTACAAGGACAAGGATTTTTTTAATCTTACAAAAAACAACGTGAAAGAGTCCATTTAAAGTAAATTGATATATTAAGGCGTAAGCCTGGATGATCTAATTCTAATTTTTTATGCAATGTATATGTACACATGTTAGCTAAGATCATGATCATTTGTAAGTAAAGTTGAGCACTAAACCTACATATTTGGTAATAAACCAGTAAACTTTGTATAAATTTTTACTACATTAGCAGGGAAACCCAATCACAGAATTCACAGAAAACAAGGAATCTTATTTCAAACCCTGGGGTGCTACATTTTTTCAAATACTGTCGACGTTTTTTCGATTTAAAGCATTTTGGCACTAACTTTTGTTTCACAAAAAATACGGAAAACACTGAATCTCAGAAAAAGAGAGAATACACAGAATTTTTAAGGGTTTTTGAGATAAAAACCCTTTTGAGCCAGGGTCTTGGGGGATATTAAGAATTTGAGATACATTAAAGGTCCTTTGACAAAGGACCTGAAATTATTTCAGAGTTGAAGCAGATAATTTAATGGGGAATTTCTCTTTGGAAAAATTATTTCACTCTATTTTTACATACTTATGCATTATGCATATATTATATTTACGCAATTTAAATTCGGTGTTTCTTTAAAATTAAAAATCAGTGCTACGCACTAGATAAAAAGGTATTTTTTTTTACAGATTTTACACCAAATGTTGGAAGATAGAACACAGAATGTGGGTTACCCTGCAGATTCGATAAATTTGTATTATGGTGAGTAGAAAACAAAAGCACCACGCGCATTTTTAAACATATTCGATCATCATCTCGGCGATTCTGGACATTTGATTATGCATTCACTGGAAATGTTTTCAAAATTGACAAAACTTGATTTTATCAGGGACAAGTACGACTGGTGTAAGCACTCATCTGAATACAAAGTGTAATAATTATGCATCCCAATGAGCTTCTTGGACAAGTGACAAGTGGAAATGAATGTACTCGTTGGGCTTGACCATAACATCAACACTTACTGATTCTGATTATCATGACAAGTTGTATTGCATGCCATAATATCATTGAATGCAGTAATTTTATGCTTGTAGCCAAAGACTAAAAAGCAACATTTTTTCCAATACAGCATTTCAAGCTGTCATGCATCCATGAGATACGAAAATGTCTGGTTGGTTCCAAACCTTCAAAAAAATAAAGTCAATGCTCGGTTATTCGAGAATATGACACATAACACGTATATTCTAGAAATGCATACCATTGCTTATTTTGATCAGTTCCCCCGCAAAGACGAGTTTTTGAATTATCTTACAATTATTATACATGAGTATGAAATTCTTTACTGAAGAAAAAGTTAAGATGTCAACAATTGCTGAGGTGCTTCCATACGTTTTTCTTATTATCTTCCAAAGTCACCTTTAACAACCTCTACTCGTATAATTCATTATGCATGGGAGAATTCTGGTTTGCTTCGGACCACTTTAGGTTTGAATGATGAACAATGAACCATCCAATTGTTGCACATTTCTTGTCTTATGCGACAACAAATTGCTTGGTTATGCTAGGTTAGTTACTTTGAATTATTTTTTCATGCGTTGAAACACATGAAATTTACGTAGGACAAGTTGTTCTTAGTACATGTAAGGAGCTCACGTCTAATTGTCGAAGAAAATCAGCAAAAGGACCAAAATAACCGGAGTCTTTTGACGTAATAAAGCCAATCTATGTTAAAATGTGAGTAAGTTAGTGCATTAAATGTACTAATTTGAAGACATGTAGGCAAGTATGTATGTACAGAATATTTACTTTGAAGCATTTATACAGAAGTGCAATTTTCTTCCGTGAGAAAATCTCCAACATCTCTTCAAAACCGGTGCTGATGGTAGATATACTGATTAGGCATACTATTAAGCGCCTTTATTATGATTTGATTGGGGTTTTCAAATTGATACTGTGCAAGATTATTCGTTGTAGTAGACAATTAACCTTCTTCAATCGGTTTGTTTTTGTGGAAGCATTTCTTTCAGCTATTTACTGCCTAAAAAGCAATCAACTGTAAAATGATTCAAAAGAATTGTATGAAAATATAAATACGTAGTAATTTCCCGGTTCTGCACTGAATTGTTACGCTATTAGCGATACAAAAAAGCCGGTAGTTAATTTACTTCAGGATCGTTGTGTATTTAGGTACATGTACATAAACCAGCAAACTAGCAAATATTACGCGTTAATTGTATATAATATGTCATAATAAGTCACACATATACATATGTACAAGAATGAGTATGAAGGACTAGATCAGAGTTACTTCCTATCTGGCTTAAGAATTTTAGTCATTTTTCGAAAATCTTCTGGAAGTAATTCATCATCCCACCCCCAAATTGGATGCTCCGTGGACGACTTCAGCAGCTCAGCTACGTCCGTTGGAATCCTGTAGTCGAAATCTTTCGAATCGTCCAAATCCTCTGGCAATTTGGCATACTCGTGGGAGCCATCGCCAGTTCGTTTTACTCTGTCCCTTAACATTTTTTGGGATACCGTTTTGAGTTCCGTGGCCCACCCAAGCCAAGCAAAGAAATCAATAAAGATGGTAGAGACGTTGATTTTCCATCCCAATTCAGCGGCTTTGTAGTCCCAGGGGAAGGCGTGGTGGTAGTTGTGCCAGCCTTCTCCAATCGCCAAAAACGAAACGACTCGGTTATCAACAGAAGAAATGTTTCTGGAAATTACAAGGAATATTTTTGTTGCTGCTGGAATTTAAACCCTAGAAATTTGGAATATAAACGTTAAAATGTTTTCTTTTTTACTTGTCAAAGCCTTTGGTCCCTCCGAATTCATACATGTGGGCGATACTGTTGACACAAAAAGTACAATGCAGGGACATGACATACCGTCGATAGTTGATGGCAATGCAATAGAGAAGTGGCATTTCCCAAATGTAAAATCGCCAAAAACGAAACGACTCGGTTATCAACAGAAGAAATGTTTCTGGAAATTACAAGGAATATTTTTGTTGCTGCTTGAATTTAAACCCTAGATATTTGGAAATTAAACGTTAAAATGTTTTATTTTTTACTTGTCAAAGGCTTTGGTCCCTCCGAATTCATACATGTGGGCGATACTGTTGACGCAAAAAGTACAATGCAGGGACATGACATACCGTCGATAGTTGATGGCAATGCAATAGAGAAGTGGCATTTCCCAAATGTAGTAAAGAAGAGAAACTGGAATGATTGTATGAAAAATAGCCACGAGTGTCCAGTACCATCTAAAGAAAGCATGAAAATGGCGTTTCTTCATTAGCATATATAATTATCGTAAGGTATGTGAACCGTAATTAAATGGACGATTTTTTACGTTAATACTCGCTTTTTAGCTCCGGTTTACCTGCTTTGAAACCTAACAATGGGATCTTGCTCCAAATCTGACATATCAAAGGTTTCCAGCTTTTTCTTATATTCAGGATGTGGAGGCACAAATTGCCAGCCGATATGACTGAAAATGAAACCTCGCGCAGAATTATGAGGGTCTGCGTTCGTATCGGTATACTTGTGATGAATCCTATGATCCAACGACCATTTGTGGATCGGCATCTGTCATAAATGATTATTATTACAAATTGTAAATTTAAGTCGCAATTAACGTATATTTCACGGTATATAGAAAGACGCATGACGTATTGATAAAAATCCTTACCTGTAAAGATACCGTCTGGAAGATCATCAAGAGAATTTGGAGTGGCTTGTTTGCCTTAAATGTTTTGTGAGTCCAGTACCTGTGACACCCAACCGTGATGCCGATGCCGCCAATCAATCCAAACAAGTAATCTAAATAAATATTTTGAAATAAAAATAATAATATGCATATGCACATGTTTGCAAGATTGGCTAATGCGAGTTCAATTAATCAGTTGAAATAAAATCCTACCGAAAAGCGCCGTACTCCACGGAGCCCTTCCAGAAAACGTCAAGTACAATCCATAAACTGCAAAAATGTGGGCTTGAGTTATAAGTAACGAAGCAAACTCGTGAAACTCAAGTCCAAATGGCTTATGCATTCTGGCAAAATCAGGATGTCTTTTAATGACTGGAGGATCTGATTTTACATCTTGAAGACGGCTTGAGATCACATTGCTGTCACCAGATAAAGTCTCTGTCGACTCTATTGCGAGTCTTTGTGACGTTGGACTCATTTTCAATTATTAAAACAAACACAGATAAAAACAAAATCAGAATGGAAGAGTAACTCCGTCCCCGTCAGTATAATTACTGGTGAAGACGATTGAGGGATTCGTGAATTTTATATCAACTTTGTTTGCATGATTCGAAGGCAAAATTTTGTTTATCTATGCTTTCAAAATCATTTTAACAAACAGTTTAGTGAGTGGGAAAAACGTGAATCACTGTCTGCGTCCCTGATTAATTTTGATGCTGGATAAAAGACTTGGAAAAAACTGACCAGACTCATTTAAAATGGAAACGAAGACGCTCATTGATGAAGGAAAACTTCTCATGTTGCAAAAATGGCATCTGCTACAATGTAGCAGCTTCTTGAAGCAGGAGCATGTGCAAAAAAGTCCACAAGTTAAGCAAATATTTACCATTCCCCATTCAGTAAATGCTGCACGATAAATGACGTAGTGCATGTATGAGAACAAAAGGTTAAATTAATAAAAAGCAGTTTTAAAATAAAAAATCGATTACAAGTATCGTAATATGGCGATAAAAAATGTGAAACCTAATCAGAGTGCAATGTATGGAAATTATTTATTTGTAATCCAAATTTTGTTTACGGCCAACATTCTCAATCTTATGGGATCCGTAGAAATCATCAATGACCTACATACAGTTTGGTTCAAGTTGGGTAAAGTTTAATGAGCGTGAGTTCCAAAATTGACACGATAGTTAGCGCGATCATGAGCATGACCTGAGCATTGAAATAAAGTAGAATTCACAAAGGAGGAAAAAAACTGTTTGCGAGTCTGATTTTGTGGAGGAATTTGGTTTTGTAAAATGACGTTGCTGGCATATGTCAAGCGTAGTCATATTCTATTACGATGGGAATATTTAAGCAAAAATTGTGGTAAGTTAAAGGCCAGAGAAGGATTTTGCCAATTGCGTACCGACAGCCATCGACGGATAACGTCAAACAGTATGATAATTGATGTATTAAGTACATTTATATTACTACATAGCTAAACATTGGATACCTAATCCAACATTTTCATTATATCGGGCAGAAACTAGTAGGTACATGGCTAAAAAATCTCTGATTCGCCATCTTGTAAGTACTACGCACGGAAATATTTCTCGTAATGACCAAATTTCACACAATTCAACAACTTTACCAGTAACTAAATCGACCAGTGTCATTACTCAAATTGAAGTTATTATGAAAATAGGGAAACGGAACAATAAAATATGATTTTAAGTTAGAAGCTGGAAGTCTGATACTCGACAACTCTGGCAAGATTTTGCCTGGCGCAAAACTTTTGAACATTTTGGACAACTGCTGAATGCAATTAAATGATTTTTTTATTTTGAAATCAACTGGAGTGCAAATCGCAAATCACAATTAAGTGACGTGTGAGGAAAATTGACTTGGTCAATTATCGAAATTATAATATTTTAATTCATATTAATTATTCTGAATTTGCAAAAAACGCTTGGTTGCATTTTTCTTGGTTTAGTGAGAAATACACCTTCTAAGAGTATAATTATTGACGAGACGAGGGTAAGTCAGTAGGGTAGTATTATTTTCTACATTATTATTTGAAATATACGCAAGTAAATTAAGTTCCGAGTGTGGCTTATTCTTAAACGAGTAAAGCTTCAATTTGAAATAAAACGAGCTGTGACTAATGATGCATCCTTTGCACACATGCAATTTCGTTTCAAGAATAAATGATCTAACCTTAATTTTTCCATGATTTTCTTGGCTGAAGTACATACAAAATGGCAAAATCAGACGCAATTTTGAGCGGG
>JAHZMY010000326.1:0-11173 GCA_027743915.1 Seira sanloemensis
TCTGTGGAGATGCAATGTTTTATTGACTCAGAGTTTAGGCGAAAGAGAGAGAGAAAAAAAGAAGTCAGCCATTTTTGAAGTCTTGTTATTGTTGGACGGACTTTACTATGTGAGCAGAATAATTTTGTTGAAGGGACGAAAACTGTGAGGTAAGTTAACGTAGTGTGTGTGTGTGTGCTGCCTTCTGGAGTCGGATCGCGATACAGCCGGGGAAGAAAGAAGTCTGACTTCTGTTAGCCTTTTTTATATTTTATGCATAAACGTTAGATGCCCATTAAAAAGTAGAGAGAAAGATACGTAGCTCGCGGATAAAATACAAACAAAGAATGTATTTCAGTTGGAGACTTTAGGGCTGCGATACTTTCGCCCTGCCCTCGTCCTCTCATCGTCAGTGCTCACAACTCTGGTTTCATCGTTGGCTCCTTCTTTTCTCTCCCTCTCACCATTTCATTCTACTTTTCAACTGGAAATGGAAAGTGAGTCTTGGGTTTGCTCGCTCGAAGGCTCCTGCTTTTCCCTTCAGTTGTTGTACGCTGGACAATGGGACAGAGAAGAGCGGAGTGGCGGATGTTGACTGAACAAAGTTTATAGGGCAAAGGAGGAGAAATTTTTCCCCTTCAAGATTTATATCATGCCTCGACATTGACACGTTTTACCAAAAGCATTATATCCTTTCTTGAGTGAGCGCTCTCTACTAAAATTTTCACATGGTAAAACGATACAGATTAAAACTTTCACTCTCATCTCATCGTATTAATGCTGCTGCAGTCTCTGCTGAGCGAGAAATCCCCCTTTCTACTGACTTGCTAATTGAATTCCTTTTCATTTTAACACATTTTCAAAATAGCGTTTTAACTCATTAGCGAAACAGCAAATTCATCTGGAATTAGGGGCACGGTTGGCCCACACAAAATGGCATCGTATGAGCCCATGGCAAAATCATGAACAGATTTCCCTCCAGCCAGAAAGAAAGACCACTTTTTTACGGCAAAATGTACTCGTCTACCTTCCTTTCATGCTAAAACTTTTTAATACATTATAGTTTTGTTTTCACTTTGCAGGATGATGTGATCATGAAATCGTTGCAGGCTTTTACTACGACGCTGTACTAGTACCACGGACACTTTTTGTGAAGACGAGTTTTTTTTAAAGTGACAGTATTCATAATGAATTATGAATACATCTCCGACTTATGGGACTACGACGTCAGCCAAACCTGCATGTTTCTCTCCGATGGAGAAACGGAAATAAGGAGCTCTTGTGTCCCTTCCCAATTTCACTTCGATCGTCATCGTTCGCGAAAAGAAAAAAAAAACATTTAAAGGAAGATGTTTCTAAATGCTTTCTGCCATTAGGGAACAAACCATGACATGACCTCAATTTGCTAAAAATGTTTCAAACAGATTATATCTGTGAAGATCGGAATCATATACATACACATACATATTTATACTCTCAGCCATTTGTACGTCTTGCATTTCTTGGCCATTACGACAAGAGACCCGGATTTATGATTTAGAAAGGAGAAAAATATATGCATATTCTCAAATTTTTAAATGACAGGGACATTTTAAAGGAAAATATATCGATTTTTAAGGGAAATGCATGATTTTGTGAATATTGTATGATTTAAAATGAAATCGGTGTAATCTCGTTACTTCTAAAAGCAATCTGTCCAAAGAAATGGCTCGCCGAAACTCAAGAAAATACTTTCTGACAGAGGTGGGACTCTAGTGTAGACGGGAAACTGGCAAAATCTTCTAAATTTTGCTTAGAGGTTTAGACTAACAGGCAATTTGGAGTTTACATGTGTTGAAACTAAAATCATGATCATATAAATAAGAAGAAGAAAAAACAATTTTCTTCTCCAGAAATTTTGTATTTCAACTACTTTATGTGCTACTGACTAAGGGGGTTTCAAAAGCTCTTTGAGTTTTTTTTTCTTTCGAAGAGAGAACAGAAGAAGAATATTTTCAATTTTAAATGGGATGACTATGGAAACTAATACTACGTTTATTAGGTTTATTGCCTATAACGGTGCAGCCTAAAAAAAATTTTGAGTGGTTTTCACATGTGTGCATGCGAAGAATGACTGTGTGATGTGAAATGCAGTTTTCTATTATGCTTCCCATACTTTTTGAGAACGAGTTAGGAGAGAAATCACCGAGTTTTTTCTGGGTACAATTGACTGACTACACAATGAAACAAAACATTCAGCAGGTATACTACAATGGTACATGTTTAAACTTACGTAAAAAGAAACTCATTCTTTTTTTTCTTTTCGACAATGGATCGTCGTCGTATACCTGCTTTCAGTTTAATTCCGCTAAAATTATGTTCGAGTTTCGTGTAAAAGCCCATTACATTGAAGCTTTGATTTTTTGTTGGAGTAAAACCAAAGGATAAATTGAGACGGCATTCATTCAATTCGCAGTTAAAATTATAGAGGAAGGAAAAGAGCTTGTTTCACTAAAAAAAATCTGAAGTAATGATATAATAGCATTGGGATTCCTTTTTTTCCCGAAATTGCAGTTTTAGTTTTATTTTGCAACAAAAAAAACTGAGCAGGATTACGGAAGGAAGCAGTATAGTCTCAAGCAAACTTTTTGTGTGTAGTATTTTTATGCAATAAACTTACATCAACCTCACAGCTCAAAACGAAATCCCCATTTATGTTCAACCGCACTTTCCATAGAAAACTCGTAAATACATCGACCTTCTTACTTTGGACACTTGTATGTTATCAAATTAAAGCAGTTGGTTCTTAAACCACTTGAGTCAAGTTAACTTTCACTTCTTCTTATTACATTTAGGTATTTCCGTAGGCTGTCGTTTTCAAAGGATCAAGAAGAGTTACGCAAACAGCATGTCATAAAAGTAAATGATTTGAATGCGCAGTCGGTTGATTTTCATTGTGTTCTCGGATGACACAAGACGAGAGAGGGGGGAATTATAATTACAAATTTTGCAAAACAATTAGCGCGTTGACGAGAGAAAGGTCCAGGCAGAAATTGTGATATTTTAATAATGAAAAAAATAAAGAGTATAAATGCAACATTATACTATGTACTGTTATAAAGTTTTGATGAGCTGTTCCCCAGCACTTGGGGTGAAATGAAACTACTATAAACCAAGTTACGTTTCGTATTTAAAGTTCATATAATAAAAACGTCAAGGTTCTAAAAGAAATGTTATCAAGTACACACGTGTATAATTTAATACTATGTTACAATTCCGTAATGAAGAGAATAAAATATGTATAATGCAATCTGTGTATACAAAAAATGATGTTTTGGTAGCGTTTTAGACGACAAACTGTTGATATTCTGATTAAGGGTGCTAAACTAATATTTGAGTAGACCAGGGTACTCGTCATTTCTCGCTAACAAAAATTTGAGTAACCGTTCCATGGCTGACTAACCCCTTTGCTACTTTGAAATGAACAAGGAGACGCGACAACGTTAGGTTGGCCAAGAAAAGAAACTGATCGTCTATCTGTTATATCCGGAAGTTGTTACGAAAGTTTTTGTAAGTGACGAAAGCAGCCCTTGCTTACATTATATGAAATGAGAAGATGCTGATTAAATTTTAGATATAAGCTAGGCTGAGAGGAGTCGATGAGATTTTTAAACTAGTCTTGTAGCCATTCCGAACTGCAGATGAACTTAATGTAGTTAACTTTTAAGAGTCCTGTTATCGTGTGCTAATAAATATTTGAGTAGACCAGGGTACTCGTCATTTCTCGCTAACAAAAATTTGAGTAACCGTTCCATGGCTGACTAACCCCTTTCCTACTTTGAAATGAACAAGGAGACGCGAAAACGATAGGTTGGCCAAGAAAAGAAACTGATCGTCTATCTGTTATATCCGGAAGTTGTTGTTACTAAAGTTTTTGTAAGTGACGAAAACAGCCCTTGCTTACATATATGAAATGAGAAGATGCTGATTAAATTTTAGATATAATCTAGGCTGAGAGGAGTCGATGAGATTTTTAAACTAGTCTTGTAGCCATTCCGAACTGCAGATGAACTTAATGTAGTTAACTTTTAAGAGTCCTGTTATCGTGTGCTAATAAATATGTTCGTTGTTTAAGCTAAGCTGTAACTCTTTAGATGTTCGACAGAAAATCCACATTATTGTACTGCTTGGAAGTAAAATTTAAATAAATAATATATATATAAATGTTATTTCAATAAATAAAGTAAACAGCGTCGTCATTTCATTCGATTATTTTATTAAATGATGGATGATTGATCTCATGAAATGGACCATACTCAATTTTTCATATTTCGGTTTTGGAATACAAGGTGCATTTGTAAACATAATTGATAGATATTCGTTGTTCAAAATTAACTTACAACATTCGCTTTTATTTGAACAATTTGCTAAATGCTAATAATATAAAACAATCTGTGGGCTGTACAATGAAAATTTTTACATAGTAACCGCTACAAAACATTACATATTGGCCAAGACACCAATTTTTTCATCGACTACAATTTGGGAATAGGTATAAGCGATTCGAGTTTTCCGCATGAGAAAATATTTACTACTGAAATGCAAAGCTGGGGATCGTTATTTACCGCGGAAAAATACCGCGCGGTCTCGGTAAAAGTACGGTAAATTCGTTACCGGAACGATAACTTTACCGCAGCTTCGGTATTGAAAATAACGAGAACTTTACCGCAATTTCGTTATTTAGAATGATAAAACCCAGTATTATCAGAAAATGTGTAAGTAAGATATAAAAAAAGAATTTTCCTCAGCAAATATACTTACGAATAGTACATGCACGAACATGTATGCAGCATTGACCTTCAGTTGCCATAAATACAAAGCAAGAAAGCTTTCCTAGCTGGGTTTTACATTACCAGAAAATACCGAGAACGATAACTTTACCACGGATCCCAACCCATCCCCAGCTTTGCTGAAATGTCGTGAATCCCAAAAGACTAGAGTAGTAAAAGTAGAAAAGGCTATTTTTCATTTACCTGAGGAAACTTTTTCAACATTACGTTAATTTGTTTGATTGTTAGGTTTCTGGCACTGGACCCAGCGACGACCTCTCCAGACTGTTGGCGCACCTTCTTATCCTTCTTCGCTTGCTGCAACAGGCAAACAATTAGATAAAACATTAGCAAGCCACCAATTTAAATACATATTACTCCTTAGCAAAAAAATAATACTGTGCTGCTGAAGATCAAAACTTTCATTTAATAGTGCATGTTTTGATTAAATATAGAACTCACCGTATAATCTTTGTAACATTTGTTAAACACGTTAACTTCTTCTGAACACTTTGCCTCTTTAAAATCATTCTCCTTCAGACATGCAAACATTACCGCCATTTCCTGAAGACATGTTACATCTGAAAAGCACAAAATGGGCAAGTCTTGTTAATCTTTGACTGCATTTACGTCTTGAAGTTAAAAAAGCACATACTTACTTGCTTCCTTTTCAAACTTTTTTTGAATTTTATTATCTAATTTTAATGGATACAATTCTTTAAAGGGAATGCGTTTGATCTCTTCAGGCGTCAAGGGGGAACGACAGCATTTCGCACTCCTCAGAAACGTGTCCAGTTTCCTCATGACGATGGACTGAAATTACACGTTTAGATTGCGGACTGAGATCGGAAATCATTTTTTAAATTAAAAGGTCGGTTTTATAAATTGCTACATATATATCAACACTACAAAACATCCCCTATTCATGGCCGGCATGTATAATTATGAACAAACATCTAACCATGTTTATTGTTTTTATGTTAAAAACGTTACTTACCAATCAAGTAGAAAGCAGCGGTGTCGGCGTAGTTCACTTTAAATTTTGAAAAGGTTCCGATTTGAAAGGTACAATGATACCAAATAAACTTGTAATTTTGGAGGAATTTCGAATGTTAGTTAAAGCTCAATAACTATTTTACAAATGAAATGGGGAGTTTTGTTTTTCAATCTTTCAATCTCTTTCGACCTCATCTCATTCCAACATCATAAGTTGCCGAACCGCAACAGCCGTGGATACACTATAGAAATGACTATCAAGATAAGCGATATAAAATATTTCTTTTGGATATAACAACATAATACAAAGACCGATGAGAAGCGCGAGTACATTGGGCATCCTGAGACTTCAGTTGAGCCTGTGAGAAAATAAGAGCAGAACATAATATTACTTTGGCACAAGGACCGGAGAAGAGGCTCAGTATCCGGCTTCGCATATAATTTAACAGGCTGATTTCTACTCCCGTGCAACTTTAGCCGAAGCAAAGTACATACGCAAGAAAAACGCAACTTGTTACCATTTTGCCTGGTGAAAATCTGCTGGCGGAAACTCAAGCACATGTGTTCACTCTTTGACAAAAACTTGGACTAAGCGCATTAAAGTGAATACTTCCTACATTTTAATTGAAACTGATCTCATAAATATTTAAATGTCATTCTAATATTGATTTTAGTCGAGCAAGTTCATTTGGAAGTTGACCAAACAAGAAAAATGATTAAACGAACCATTCACTTCAAAACTTTGAACATATTCACTGCATGCCATTGCAGTAACTTCCATCGCCTCAAGAAATATTTAAGCACTTTCCCAGTTACTGAAACTCAGAAAGTCTTATCGGGAGAAGAACAAGCACAGGATGCAAGACCATGGGAAAGTCGAAAACGTGACTTTGAGGTTCCTGAAAATTCGAAACTTTTGAGGGNTGAAAATTCGAAACTTTTGAGGGTGTCGATTGTTGGAGTTCCGAACGCCGGTAAAAGTACACTGATTAACGCACTGACTGATTTTGACGTAAGCAATTGTAAAGTTAATTATAGAATGGGAAAATGTATAATTGAGGGTCAAGCAACCATGTGTGTAATTACTTTTGTACTTAATGTTTTGAAGGTTTGTCCGGTTTCCCACAGGCCACACACGACACGTAAAAACCAGAAAGCTGTTTATCTGGACAATGAAACTCAGTTAGTTTTTGTTGACACTCCGGGGCTAGTCAGCGTGAAGGAAATTAAAAAGTGAGTATTAACTATGTATATTATATTTTACTACCTGTATTGAAGAACTACACAAAGTTTTTGAACTACTAGATGAGGTCACAGCTGATGCAAAATATGACCACAGACCACACACGACACGTAAAAACCAGAAAGCTGTTTATCTTGACAATGAAACTCAGTTAGTGTTTGTTGACACTCCGGGGCTAGTCAGCGTGAAGGAAATTAAAAAGTGAGTATTAACTATGTATTATATTTTACTACCTGTATTGAAGAACTACACAAAGTTTTTGAACTACTAGATGAGGTCACAGCTGATGCAAAATATGATGCAAAATAGTTTACTGATATTTTGGTGTATTTGTAACTACTAAAACTCTTTCTGTTTTGATTCAAAGATTTTCTTTCAGTGAAGAGTTCGTTTACGGGCCCGAGAAATCATTTGGTCCCTCACATCTGATAGCAGTAATTCATGATATTTCGAATGTTAGAACACGTGAAAAGTTGGACTTTCGGATTAAGAATACATTAGAAAAGTTTCCAAATAAAAAATCAATCCTAATTTTAAACAAGGTGAGGTGATAGCTTATTGCAATTTGAAGTCGATAATTATATACTTACAACGTTATTTTTTGTTGACACTGACCTAGGTTGATCAACTAAAAAATAAGAAAGAACTTTTAGACTCGGTGAAATACCTTACCAGTGGTGTTGTTGGAGGAAAGCCCTTGCCAATCCTAACTTTTGAACAGAAAAAACGGCAAAGCCATTTAAGATTGAACACTGAAGATATCCTGAAGAATGCAAAAACACGTTCTCTGTTAAAGCAAGTTCAGGATGGAAATATGGATAATGAGCAAAAGGCCGAAAAACTAGCGTCAGATCTTTTTACACCGGAAGAAATTAGAAAAGGTTGGTGTGCGCAAACGCAGAAATTTGGTAATCTGTGTGTGGTTATTTCTTGCGAATAATTCAAGTTGAAATGAATTTGTAGGATTGCACCAGCTGGGTTGGCCCAATTTTCATGACATTTTCATGATATCTGCATTGAAAGGGGATGGCATTGAATTGCTCCGGGTAAATTCAGTTTCGAATTGATATTGATATCGTACGTTGATAGCAATGTTTGGCAGTGACATGAGACGAAATCTGTTGCTAAATATAATTTTGCTAATTTATAAATACAGAACTACATGTTGGTCAATGCTGTGCGGGAAAATTGGATATTTGACGCAAACACTCTCACTGATGTTCCGCCTGAAAAGTTAGCCATGCAAATTTTGAAAGCAAAGCTGTTGGAGTACTTGCCTCAGGAAATGCCATTTTATGTAAAGCCTGTTATGGAACACTGGGCGGACAATGAAAATGGTGTGTGTATATATTTATTTTTGTTTTTATTTTTGTGATACAGAATATATATAATAGCCTTCAACCAACATGTCATATTATAATTTTAAATTTAAATTGTATTCTCGAATAGGTGAACTCTGTATTAGGATCAAGATCCGTTGCCCAAGGGAAAAGTATCAGTGGAGGATATGCGGCTCTGGTGGTTCTACTATTGCTCGAATTACTACTGAAACTCAGGAAACTCTGAGCAAGCTATTGGGTCGTCAAATTAAATTAGTAGTAGAACCCGTTTTTGACAAAATATTGGCCAGGGAGTTTAAAAATAAATAGTTATCAATGCAACACATAGTAATCACCTACCAAAGCAATAAGAGATGCAGGCTTGCAAACTGCATTTAATACTGTTACGATATGTATGTATAGAGTTTAAATTATCTAAGCGCCTGGATTTGGTCCTTGGTTTTTACATTTTATAACGTTGTAAGAAATTTGTAAACTTCGAAATAATATGTTAATGCGAATCCATCAATCTCGAGGAGTAATAAATTACGGGAATGATAACACTTTCCTGTCCTGAAACAATGCCGTGCGCGTAATAGAAATCTTCATTCTTGAATAATTATTTTTGAATTTTTCATTCTTTTCACATTTCGGAAAGTAGTTCATTATCCCTATCACATACTACGGATATTGCGTTAACGAATTAACGTGAAAAGTTATATGAGCAAAGTTATATAGATCCACACTATTGACACATCCTCATAACCTTTTATTGTTTTGTACCGCTTTGTTGTGCACGCGTACCCATTTTCCCACGACTCTGCGTGCCGGCATGCTCATATGTACCCTCATGAATTGCTAATAAATTATCTAGGCTTCAATATCGCCGACTTTACTCCAGCAATTTATAAAGTGAGCAAATGATTTTAGCATGACAGTTAGTCCATCATATTGCAATTTACGACCACTGTTCTTAGCAGAACTGGATAAGGAAAGAAGCATACGTTTATCTTTCCTTCCTCAACCTTCTGCAATTTGTTAAAGATGCTCCAATTCGTGTGAAAATTTGGCAATGAATCAGAAGATTCCCTCAGGAGCTTTGAGCAAAGATTGGCCAATTTGAACGCTATCGAAATCATATAAAATGGTTGCAACACGTGTGAAAGTGATACATACATACATAACATTCTCTTATCCGCCCGTCATCACATTATCAAAGATCATTTTCCGCATCGTCATAAACGCACACTCGGATTGACGTGTGTGGGTGGCCAGACAAGGACGAGAAAGCAATTCCCATAAACTTTCAGCCTTTTTCTTGCACTGGGGATCAGAAAACAGAGATTTCTCACTTCTACATTGCATTCCAAAGACTTTTCTATCCTTTCTCCGTTTGGCGACAAAGGCAAAGACTGCTGAAAAGACGGGGTAAAGTGACTCGGTTCATCCACGGCGGAGCTGCACACCATTCAAAACAATACATGAAAGTGAAAAGTTGTTGAATAAAAAATAAATCTGCAGGCTCATTTTAAATTCTACTCTATTGATTACGTAAGCGTAGGTTTGGCTAGGTGGACACGGGATAAATTAGTACTCGACTGGAAATCATTACTTTCTGCTTTGCTATTCGTCCACGTTCAACACAATGAATTGTGCTGCTTCATCCACTTTAGTTTAAGTGTGCTCTTCTCGTCGATGGTCTCGTGCGTTTCCACGATAAAATGATTTTGGTTTATAAACCTTTTCTTAAATCAGTTTCGGTTAGAGCCTCGACAAGCACGGAGCTACGCGCATTTGTTATTGCTCGTTTTAAGCTTTCCATTTTAATGGCGTAGTTATTTACGAGTATGTAATTGTTTGTGTTTTGCTTGATATTCTACGAGGCAACCTTGACGCACAAATTGAAATATACTCCGGAGACAAAGGCAGTGGTTTTTTTTCAAATAAAGTACAAGAGTCCGCTCAATATCTACTGTAGCTTTTGGTGAAATACAGATTCAAATTTTGCATTTTAATTAGTTCAAATTTTTGCAAATCTTATTATTACGACTATCCTCTTATTAGCCATATATCAACATCGTCTTGGTAGATTACTATTCCCTCCTTTTTGATACTAAAATCGACCCAATTTGAACTTCCTACAATTGTGATTGAATTTCTCCATGAAATTCTTGAATCATTTGACTGTCGACAAACAACGAAATCTAGTTAAGCAACCGTGTAATTATGTCAGTTGTCTAAAAGTTTTCTTCAAGTCCTAAGTCTTTTAAGCCACGTTGTAGAAGTACAGCTTTCACGAGAATTTATCCGTCAAGAAGCAAGGAACGTCGTTTAATTTTATATTCATGGCGATGGGAATTCCTGTAGCTTTGGGAGCGTTCATAAGCTACGCTGCCGCGTCAGCGTTCTTTTGGCAGTTCCCACATTTGCTTCATAAAAAGAAGAACATTGTGTTTACGTCCTCTCACATTAGCCACCGCGGAGGTCAGTTAATTATACGTAGAAAGATAAGCGCAATCACATATTTACATAAATACCAATAGAAATACTAATGGATTTATAATTTTAATTGGTTTTTGATGCTGTAGGGTCTGCGGAAGGGTACGAAAATACCATGAAAAACTTCAGAAAGTAAGTAGATTATTAAATATTTTTTTAAACTGAACTTTTGAATAAACGCACCCGTAATTTTATGGTTTCAAGGCTGTAATGTTTAATGATTTGTTGATTTAGTGCTATCAAAAAGGGCACAAATATGTTGGAACTAGACGTCCGCTTGACAAAGGATCATCAAGTTGTGGTGTTTCACGACCCATCCCTCTTCCGAG
>JAHZMY010000327.1:0-11508 GCA_027743915.1 Seira sanloemensis
GGAATGAATTAGTGGGGAGAGCAAGTCAAAAACACTCTCTTCTCTCCCGACTCATTTTGTTGGGCGAAGAAGACTGTCGTTGTGTCCTCTATGTAGCTAAAAAGGATTTTCCCCGAAAATGCTAATAGGGTGGGTGAACAATGCTGAAGCTGAAATTGATACAGTAACCCATCTTTGAAGAAGAAGCCTTTTTCAAGCATGCATCTTCCATCACTATTACCGAGCTATCACTGTCATGGTTTTTTACATTAAAAATGTCACCGGCAAAAGTTACTAGCATCGCAGACAGTGCATGTATGGAAAATGCGTGCTTTTAATAGATTCTGCATACGCAATGTAGGAAAACCCTATTGAGTCTTGGTAGTACCCCTTTTGTCAAAATCATAAATTATTTCATTTCCCATTTCTTCATATTTAACCCAAGCCTTTCTCCGCCAGCAGCAGTAAACTTGAATTTCCCAAACTCAAATTGAGAAATACTTTTTTGCAGCGCAATACACAATAGAAAATGATGAAATCAAAAGTCGATTTGTGTCCTTCGTTACGCAACAAGCACAAGTGAAGAATTACAATAAGAGCTCTTTTCTTTTTTTCCATAGTTTCATCAAATTAAAGCTCTTAAAATGTTCCGATCAGTGGAAATGATGTGCTGCCTACCTGCAACATGAGCCAGTCTTTTGTGTTACAGGGTCATTAAAACGTTAAGAGAAACGATGGGAGAATCACATTTTCACGGCTCTTATCCTCATCCCCCAAAAAAAAACTCAAAGGAATATATAAAGCCAAGGTGCTATCCCGCGTTGTAGTAGCCATTTTCTCTTGTTCTCATTTATCTTTATACGATTTTACGATTACAATTTTTACTGGATTATGTATTCAACCTTTAATATTGCATCCTCGTGTCGTCCTTACTTTTCACTGTAATATAAAGAACGCCAAAGCTCTATTAACTCCATCCACATTATGGGAGAGGCGAAAAGGGAAGTTAAAACACGAGTTGGTTCTTCTTCTTTTTTTTCCTGCTTCTAAGTACACCATTTTTTTCCGTCGGCTGAGACATCACTTTACTTACCATTATGACTCAAGGGTATTAAAAAAGCGACGGGGGAAATAAGATGTTATGGCTTTTAATGTCTTATATTAAGACTTACATACCCACCATTATATATTTTTGGAGCCTGCCGCTGCCGTCCCATCTACCACGATCGCATATTTTTTCCAAGTTTTCTCGAGAAAAAAAAGAGTAACGAGAATTTATCTGACTGAGCTGGCTACAAGGTAAAATGATAATAAAGTAGCGCAAGTTACATTTTAATTTAGTTTCCAGAGAGAAAGAGGGAAAATATATGTACAGCCCGAAAAAGAGGGACGCGATGTAAATAATGAGCTTTTATGAATTTAGATATATGCCTGTGTCTGTGATGCTCGACTGACTCTAACCTTTTTCCTCCGTTTTCGTGGGGAAAATGTCAAAATCACTGGTTGGCTGCGTGTATGTGTACGATACGATGGAAACAACTCTGTTCTCACTAGGAAGCACAAGTTTCCAGAGAGAGAAAGAGGGAAAATATATACAGCCCGAAAAAGAGGGACGCGATGTAAATAATGAGCTTTTATGAATTTAGATATATGCCTATGTCCGTGATGCTCGACTGACTCTAACCTTTTTCCTCCGTTTTCGTAGGGAAAATGTCAAAATCACTGGTTGGCTGCGTGTATGTGTACGATACGATGGAAACAACTCTGTTCTCACTAGGAAGCACAACGGCGGAGGGAGTCGTAAATCAGAATGTACACATGTAAAAGAAGCATAAAAATTGTATAGGGAATAATGCTTGGAAATGAGATATAAATAGAGCATTATAAAAAAATGCATGCTTCAACTGTAGATACTACAAGGGTTCTCTGATATTTATGGAGTTGTGCAATCCCCATCAAATGATGACTTATACCTTGAAAAGTTAATTTTTATAGGTTTTTTTTATCTCCCAGATCTGGGATTACAGGGATGAGCCGAACGCAAAACCTGAGAAAGAAAAGAAGAGGATAAATGAATGCGCGGTGTGTGTCAGCAGACACGATAATTTTTCTTCAGGGACGTTACAAGACAAAACAGCAAGACTCATTAATTTTTTTTAAAAAGTGAGAACCCTCTGGAGTTTTGTGGATGTAGGAAATGAGTTGTTACACTCGATAACTATCATTTCGAGATATTAAGGATTTTTTAGAAAGAAAATGGCTTTTGATGTCTATATTGGTGTATGCCAATTGTCTATGGCTGATAATGGGATGATGAAGGTGATTTTTTATACTTGAAGCTCATTTTTAGATCGGTTTGAGTTTTTAAAGGGAAGTACTGAATGCTTAAATGGCGACTGGTTCATAATAATTAAGTTGTCGTTAGTTTCCCCTGTTGAAAAATTGGCTGATCCAGTTAATCAACTATAAAGCGATATAATCTGGTCTAATATAGACAGCTTGATGTATTTTAATGTTTTCATCTCAAAAAGTGATATTATCTCTTTGATGCCAAGTACATATGCAACTCCCTGCTGTGAAAGTAATGAATTTTGTAAATCGAATAAAAAGTATAAAGTGATATCTTTTTTAACCTACTATAGGAAATGTAAGGCAGTTAAAATGAAGACATTTTGACTCGTTCCTGCGCACCATCGAATCTCGGTGGGGAATCGGACTCGACTGCGAATGCGATCACTTGGTTTCGTTGTTAAAACGGAACCCGAAAGCGTGTTTTTAGAAACCGGTCGGATTTTTACACATCAATGAGAACGGTCACAGCTACAGGATATAAGCATAAATCAAAGAGCCTCGATATTTTTTATTAGAAATTGAAAAAAATGAGAACTAGTCACTTCCTGGGTAGTAGGTGCTGTAGAGGCTTTTGTCAAAATATTTATTGCCGGGAAACTGAATACAATTAAACATTTGTATTGTATGTATACTAAATACGTGAAAGCAAAAAATACATAAATCAAGTAATGCGAAAAAAATCTGTCGATTGTACCATTCAATATTTGTCTGGTCGTGTTTATTAGGTAAAAGTAGCTGCTTACATTATGAGTGAAGTATTTTATTTTTTGTATAAAACTGGTATTTATAGCTGTTTGGACAATCTGTACAAAGCGTGCTTCGCAGCATGATAATATTTGGATTTAGAATTAACACAGTGTAAACGTCTGTCAATAAATGATCTGTTAGGTTTATAAAGTTATAAAGTATATGCATATGAATAATAGAATTGGATAAAGAATAATGTATTGACTATTGACATGCCCAAGAATAGAGTGTCTCATAACAATTACCGAAATAATATTTCATAAAAAATATCCCAGTGACGTTTGTAAGGTATCTTTTTGAGTTGTTACTTTTCACCGGCAGACAGTAACATTCATCACAATACTAACCTACTGCCAATGCGGTAAATAATTTATAAATAAAACATAAAAAAATGTTTGTCAAATTCGAAATGTATCAAGATTTCAAAAAAATCTACACTAGCTTTATCGTGAGTGCATTCCGCTCCCTGTATCTAAATGAGTTTCTTTCTTTCCAACAGTTTCACTCGTGTCGTGTCAAGTCAGTCCAGAAAAGCGCAAGGTTTCCCTCTGACACACCGCCGTACTTTTTACAGTCTTTTTATGTTTCAAGAGAAAGAAGTCTCTGCAAGTTGTGAAATGTCAGTGGCAAAAAAACCTAAACATGTACACATATCTGCAAAGGCGTATCAAGTTACGTAAAGAATTAGTGCTTCAATAAAAAATCCATAAAAAGTTTTATGCTTGAGGCAAGTACTTCCACTAGTGACTCTAGGGTCGGGTTGTCATCATTATAGCCTTCTTTTATGCCTCGACTGATGGCGATGATGATGATGAGGTTGATGGTTTGAGGTTTCACTTTTGTGACGTGATAGTGACAAAGTTATTGACTTTTTATGAGCATTTCATTGCTCAGAAGCTTGATGGGAGACTTGAGAAAACAGAGTTTACTTTTCTTTGATTTACCACGAACCTCTACCACCTTTTCGTACATTGGAATAGGGGGCTTTTGGGTGCTGCTGCTGCGGAATCGCCTATTTTCTTTTAGCTCCTTTGCCAATGCGTCCAATTTAACCTGCTCAACTCTGAATTTTATGCGTAATAAAATGTTTAATCATCCTTTGATACGCCAATTAATTGCACTTTCCGCAAATGTTTGATTTAGTACAGCGTCTCTTTGCAGCTCTTTTCTGCAAAAAAGCCTTTACGAGACTTTGAATATCACATGGATGCCATCGCCATTCGCCATCGTCTTGGATGGGATGGAAGATAAAGACATGTTTTAAGACAAAAGTTGATCTTTACTTAGCCAGCACACCGCAACAATCACCACCTAATCGTTTACTCTCTGTTTGAACAATATAAGAATCTCCTTAGTACTCCCAGCGCAATCATTTGAAAATAAAACAGCTCATCTCATAAAGGTTTAGATGCACTTGTGTTGATGTCAATGGCAGCTCATAAACCAATCCTTATCCTTTTCTGCAATATACAGGGAAAGAAGAAGGAAAAAATGTATTCTCCGCTTAAGAAGATGCTGGTCATAAGCTTGACGATCATAGTTGAGATGATGACGATACATACCAACAACTATTGTGTACTAAACCAGCTATATAAAAAAGCCTTTCTTTCGGCTTTTAGTACAGCCGCCTTTTCAGAGCGTCAAGTGTCATGATTATTATTGGGGCGAAGGGTGTTGATAACACAAAAATTGCGGAGTATTAACTATATCTATCCTCCCATTTTAGGAGTTTAGATTCAATCGAGCGGAACCAGATAAAGAGAAATAAATCTTTAAATCAATTTGGCTACTGCTTGCCTAATTTTTCATGTAAATTTCCTTCATACTATTTAAGAGTTGCACATGACGTTTTTATCACATTTCAGAAATTTGTAATGTTTCCACTATTTATACATTTATTACTAGTAGAAGCGTTTCAAATGGTTTGGGGCAGAATGAGGCATCTACATATGTATACTTATATTTCAAGATCCATTTTGCCGTTTGGAAATGCCAACGACTCTACGACATCGCGTCTAGATATATTTTTTCCCTCTGATATTTTGTGCATATTTTTTTGTAGAAGAGCTCAATGTTTCGGAGAATGTATCCGAGTAGAGAGTAAAATGTGAATAGAGTATTCGGTCTGATGCGAAGCTGAAAATGTTAAACTTTTTTTTATCTTTCTCTCCACTTTCAGTGCTACTACCCTTTTCCCCATGCATTAGTACTGCATCATTACCACCCCCTTTCCTCCACAAATTTCTTTTCTTCCTCTCACAGAATTCTTGAAAGTTGAAACTAATATTTAACTTTTTCTTGAATGCATTAACTTTCTAGTGGTTTTGTTTGTGATGTGGTAGTGATGATGGCATAGTATGGTATGGCAGCAGCAGCAGCAGTTGTTCTCAAGCCTTCTCTCTCTCTCTTTGTCTGTCTGCAGCTATTTTCTCCTTCAAATGTGGAATCAACTTAAAGAATATTCCCATTTTGTGGTCTACACGCTGTGAAACATTGCAAACAATGTTGTTTCGTCATCATATCTCGAAGGGAAAAAAATGTTTTATTCTTGGGAAAACTAACGCAAATATCATCGCACCAAGAGGCATGATGCTAGTGTAATAGTTGGTTGCACCAACACACGATTCCCTCCGCTTTTACCAAGTCTTCAAATGAAATAGCATTTTTTTTTAGATTTTCAGTTTGTTCAAGCGAAAAGAGCAATTCACTTGGCTCTCTGGAAATGCTTAAGCATACATTCATGCATTCATATTACAACAAAAGGTACTTTCACAGAAAAAGGCTTCACTCTCTCTCTCCTCTCTCTCTCTCCGTTTTCCGATGGAATCCTGTGTATATAAGACTCATTCTCTATAGCTATTTTTATTGCTTCCAGAGCCGCCGTGCTTCTTTGCATTCTTCTTTATGCACATAGTGCATTAGAAAATGGCCATTTCTTTTCTTTTACTCTTTTCCCTTCATCTTTTTTCGAAAATGGAGTAAGTTAATGTACCGTGATGGGAATATTGTGAACTTTTCCAAGAGAAAATAATGGGAGCTTGCAAGACGTGTACCTATAATGTAACTTATATGCATGTACATAAAACCATGTACCTATGACGTAAATAAACTTTCTTGGGGAGGATGGAGAATTTCGGTTCTCGTATAAAGAGAGAGAGAGAGAGTAAATGCATTCTGAGACAAAATATGTACACGGGGAAAAGAAAGTAGAAATAGGATCGAGAGGGGCACGAAACAAACAGGAAAATCTATTATTTATTCTGTCAGTGCACAAAACGCATTTATTTTCTTTTTTTGCTCAAGAGGCTTTTGTAGTCTTGACAATAACCAGCATATTACGATTCAATAGACGTTCGATAGGTATTGCGGTGAATACATACATATTTATATACTTGTGCAGTCGATTTGATGAAGCTCTTGATTAGGATCGAAACTGTTTGTTCACATTAAAATTCGAATTGAGGCTTCTGGTGTCCATTTTATGTGAATTAAAAATAGCATGATGATTACCACGTGAATAAAATCACATGAATGTGAATTTTGCGCTGAGTTTGCAAGTTTTTCGAGAGTTTTGAGAGAACGCACATGTTCAATGTTGTTATTGTAACTAAAAATAGGAACTGTTAGTTTTAGAGAAAAAAAGTTTTCAAAAAAATAGTTGAGGGCATTAAATGAAAGCTGCAAAAAAGCACTGGGAAAGTTCTTTGTTTAAAAAATACTCCTTCAGCAGTTTTCCAAAAGTATAGAATAACGTCCCGGTAATCCTGAAAGATTTAGGTGCACATAGTTCCTCCAAAAAAAAGACGAGAGGAAATTGGGAGGACGACCAAGAGGAGAGAGGAAAGGAGGATGGAGCAGAGAGGGAAATTTATTATGGCCATTTTCAGCTTACTGTCTAAGGGAAAAATTGAGTAAAACATACAGATATCTCTTCCCTCTTATTTTTTCTCTCCTTCCGTACTCAAAAGTTTTTTTTTTCCAGAGTAAAGCCTTAAATATCTCAAGAAAAAGGCGCAGGAAACCAACTGACAAGAAAAGTGTTTCTTTCTTTTTCGGGAGCTTAACTCGATCCGTCCATCCAAGCCATTATCTCGTCTTTCAAGACTTAAAAAATCGAGTAAGGAAGAAAAACAAGGATAAATGTTACTTTCTTTTTTTTCTGCGTCTTTTTTTTTCAAAACTTGAGCTCCCCTAAGAAGAACTTAGTTTTTTTTTACCATGTGTGCATGCCTCCACAATATTATTTTAAGCTTTTAGCTGAGCCAGAAAAAAAGGAGAATCATATTCCTTTTCAGAAGAGAAAAAAATCTTCGTCTTCGTTTTTTCTTGATACCCGACGAACCTTTCTTCTTAAGCATTTCAAGTTTGTTCATCGCATGCACGCTTTGCTTTCTTAACGACTGGAACAACTTGAAGAAAAGAATGGAAAAAGCCATTCACTTAAAGGAGAAAGTCCATTAGAGAAGAAGAAAACCAATTCCATACTTCAACCAAGTTACTTACTCTACTTTTCCTTGGTAAGACAGGACATGGGCAAATGTATCCCCTTTCCTGTGCTTTCCACAGATGGGAGCAGTTCTCTTACTTATTTTTCTTTCAAAATTCTTCTCATGAAATGATAGAAAAAAAGGGGAAGTAAATGCTAACATACAAGGCAATAGGAAAAGCAAATATGGTCTTGTTTCTACTAGTTCGTGGCAACTTGCGTTAGTTACTTACTGGTGGTGTTCCCTTTTCATGGGAAATTGCTTCGTTCGTGAGCTGAGACTCTATTCACCAGAAAGCCATTAATGAACAATAGAAAAAGTAGATATTGCCTTTCTCCATTAATTTCTCTTTAAGTGCACCCCTAGCAAAACTTTTTCCAACTTTAGGATTCCAGAACTGAAAAAAAGACAACTGTCTGAGCTAGGTGTAGGCTAAATACGGGGAGATGCAAATGCCGACACTGGATGGAGAAAATGAACTAACTTTACAAAAAACGTACAAATATTTTTAAATAAGGATCTTGCCTTAGCGACCTCTAAAAGCTCTATATGCCTGAATTTGATTTTTATAAAATCTTAAGTAAAATTATATTTCAAATGCAACAATTACCCTGCAGAATTGGGCTAGAAAATTCTGTTAGTTAAAATTGAGTCATTCTTATGTGAACTTTCCTTGTGTCTTTTTTGGTTCTTGATGACCGGAATAACATTCTCGGCCAATTTGGTAAAATCATCATTCATCCCGTCAATTCGGCAGTTCCGTTAGGTAATTTCGAAGACTGCACATTCACATGCAAAAGGGCAACAAGGTAATGTTCAAAGAAGTAATAAGAAAAATCCAATTAGAGAATGGAGGAAAGGATAGAAGGTTAATGCAATGTTAATGCCTTATTCATGACAGTATTTACTCAAAGCAGATACCGATGACAAATAGTAGTGCCTCTTTTTTTCCCCTTGCTTCATCAATTCCACATCACCATTCAAGATATAGAGACCCCCAAGGATTTAATTCACACTTTGCCTTTTTTTTCTATTTTCCCCAGCACGTATACAGTAAAAGAGTTCATTAAGCCCCGCGTAAAGGACAGTTAGGTAATAGAGCGCACGACATGGCTTGATAGACATTGCGATAATAATTATGCTTTAGAGGATAAACACCATAAATCTGTTTTCGAGGTGAAATGGACATGAGAATGTGTACAAAAATCCATTCATCAGGATGAAATTGCTTTTGTACGTGCAATGATTGCCATCAAAGCTGTCGAAAAAGAAATTAGTTTCAGTGGAGGGCAAAAATAGGCAAATAGCGGAGTTTTTTTGTTTGATCGTGATTAGGCTTTAATGATGTTAAAGATCACGGTTAAAATCTTCCATTCTACACGTCTCCCAAAAAAAACCCATACCCCCAAACATATACATACATATTCGCCCTCTTCTCTAAATTTTCTCTCTATTTCTTGATAGCCTATAGTCTAACATGTAAGAAAAGCCTTCTGAACGTTCTACAATTTTTAGTTAAATATCAAGCGAGGAGAGAGGACTGTCGTTAACGAGTGAGTCAGCAGGCCTATAATTACCTCGTGTGTTTACAGAAACAAAAGACTATATAATGGAAGAGCAGTGCACTAGTACCACTACCTCACATAGTTTTAAGTAAAGGAGGAAGGGACCGTTAAGCCTTGAGATAAGCGTATTTCCTTCAGAACTCGGCTACCTCAGCTCAACTTGAAAGCATGGCTTAAAAGCGATTTACGAAAAAGGCATTAGTAGTCATGTCGTATATCTCAGCTGGGATTATTCCATTCCCTTACGTTATTATCGCAAGTGGGATTACCAAGGAAAAGAAAAGAATTTTCTCTTCGTCGTCTCTTCGGGATTACGGGAAAGAAGGAGCGGTGGGAAAGAAGAAGAAGGAGCGAAAAAGGGAAGATAAAAATGGATTCACCATGGTATCGGCTGGAATTCAAAATACGTGTCTTTCCAAAAAAAGCTTAAGAAAAATACATACATGAGTGTAATATCTAGTAGCATAGTCCATTACAACTAAACGTGGGTGAAAGAACGTTCACAAATGTTTAAACTTTAAATTTTTGGGAATTTTTTAATATGTATATTTTTTGGGAAAGTATGGAATGCTTTAGCTCCAACTCAAAGTTAAATTGTAGGTAGAGAGAGATTGTGTGGCAATCGCAGTTTTCTTGAGAAACTCTTTCGACACCGTGAATGATTATGATTGGTGCGTGCGTATATGAACCACCCCGAAAGAAATGCTTCTTTGGAAGCACATTGAATGTTGAAGCGTCTTCAAAAAAGCAATCTCACTCCCATTCTGCCAAGCTCACGCCGCTTCAAACTCCTTCCAAAATGGTGTTATTTGTAGCATTTTAAAATGGCATTTTGGTCCATTAAGCAAGATATAATGGGAATTTTTCAATATAGCGAGAAATCCGTAATATATAGTAACATCCCAAAAAAAACTTGTACTATCAGCCGGAACAGCAGGAGAGAGAGAGAGAGAGGCAAAAAAGCCGCCAGCCTCAGCACTAAAAGCCTTCCAGTGGAAATTGCATTTCGCTTTAAAAGAGAAATCAGATTGGAAGAGGAAAGAAACGGAAGTACTTCCATAAAGAATAAGAAGTAAAGGAAGGAGGAGGATGGCAACTTTCTTGGCCCACACAGTAACTCAAAGCGCTTTTTCCCTCTCGGTATTTTTTTTCTTTCTCCTCATCATGACTGCATCGTCATACTGCGTCTCTACCCCCAACCGAGAAGAAATAGACTGTTTGCCTTTCGCACGTTGGCAATAAATTCTTCGTGCTTAAGTGAGTTTCCCATCTTCTCTCTAGAAGAAAAAAAAACTTTTTTCCTTCCAGTCAACCTTCCAAAAAGCAATGTAGGAAAAATACGACAGGGAAAAAAAGAGAAAGCTTTTTAGTTTTCTCTCTGGTAAAAGCTTTTTTCCATGGTATTTTTTTATAAAAAAAAGGAGAGAGAAAGAGGAAGCAAAAACATAACTTTGTATTTTTTTCCTTTATTCCATTCAAGTAGAAAAGTCTGATAGCGCACACACACGACACACAGCATGGCGACGAGAGCGATACTGTCATGGTTCAGTTAAATATATTGCTTCAGCCGTTGTTGCAAGAGAAAGGAAAAGGACGTTAAAAAGAGTCGAGCAAAGAATACTGATATGGTACATTATGGGAAAAGTTATTTTCTCACTGTGCATGGCTTCCTTGCCACGACGGAATTGGTGGTGGTATGTATGGATGCTATATTTTCTGATAAGGGAAAAAAGTCATGCACCGTGTGCTCCATTCTCGCAGAAGAGAGAAAGAGAGTTAATGGGGGAGAACACAAAGGAATACGTAAACTTGCGTTTTGTATGTCTTTCACTACTTCCAAAAACTAAATCGCAAACACGAAAAACTGAATTTTCATCTCTGCTCCGTGATTTTATCAAAAAAATTATATTAGTTGGTATATAGCATAACTCGTGTAGGTATATTGTAGTATGGTAAATAAATATGTGTAGCATGTTCACGTTTTGCTCCGGTCTAACATATCACTGCTTGCGTTGTTCATTTGCTTCTAGACTTACTGTATATTCATACTTGACTTTTTATATAAGATATTATAAAAGAAGGCATCATAAAATATTAAATTTTTCATCAATTAAATGGTCTCAGGGGCAACATTTCGACAGAATTTAAAAATCTTATTCAAATAACAATAAATGAAACTACATGAAAACATTCCAAAAGCGGATGTATTTTATTTAAAAGTATTTTGTTGCTAACACACAGAATTACAAATCATTGATTTGTGTTCTTATTTATTTACAGATTTTTAGGAGATCCGGTCTCGTCGTCCACTTTCTCTCATGAAACGATGAACTGCAATGGAATGTGCTTTGAAAATGACGATGATGCCGTGACTTCAC
>JAHZMY010000330.1:0-13217 GCA_027743915.1 Seira sanloemensis
GATGTCTGCTGCTTTCATCTTGTCCACCGAACCGAGCCAAGCCTGGGTTTTAAGGAAGCCTTTTTCACCTTTTCCAATTTTCCTCCGAATTTCCATTTCTTCCTTTCTTCTCAAAAAATACCTACAACTTAACTATGTGTACAACACAACCTACATGCCAAACCGTTAAATACAGATTTAAGTTTAGCACACAAAAAGTTTCAGACGAAGTTGCAAAAAATCTCTGAGGACATCGTTTTTTTCAAAGTGTGACACTTTTATTCCTACGCATGGAGGGAAAATGCTCTATAAAATATTTTATTTTGTGATGTGTATATCTTTTCTCTGTTTCGTGATTTCAGAAATACGAAGTGGAGTTCCTCATGCACCTGATGTGGTTCGACGCTCGGCTCCGGCACAAGATCATCAACTCGACGAGCCCTCCGCCCGTCTACGCACCAGACTTGCATGAGGCGATTCCGATGCGAGCGAATCCCCAGAGGAGACCTTATCTAGATGCTTTACATCACTGGGGAAAGGTCTGGGTGCCGGATGTCTATTATGTCAAGCATGGCGACTTCAGGGCCAACCTCGACCCTGTCAATGTTGCCTTAAGAATTTTCGCGAATGGCACTGTCTCCTTTGTCACGAGGTATAAAAATGAAAATAAATTTGGATATTATGTCAAGCATGGCGACTTCAGGGCCAACCTCGACCCTGTCAATGTTGCCTTAAGAATTTTCGCGAATGGCACTGTCTCCTTTGTCACGAGGTATAGAAATGAAAATAAATATGGGCAATAAAAATCATGCTGTAATGGCAATATTGTGAGCGTAGCTGAATCCACAGTAAAAAAATATGCACTGTATCTGGAAAGGATAGGTTGACATTTTCGGCCTCCGTTGATTGAGTAAAAATACAATTAGGATAAATGCATTGGCGGGAGGGCAAAACTTCAAAGCTTTCATTTCCAGGTACAGTATTTATGTAAGCACATTATGCAAACAATTTCATATTGCCCCATTCAAACGATTTTTCCAATTTTGTGCTTATCATGAAGGAAATCGGCTAATTTTTTTCGACCTGGCAGACATTACAAAATACATATAAATCAAAAGCAGCTTCGACGACCTTTCTATTTGACCTCAGCCCCGTAACATATTCAATATTATACTTATTGTGCCCAGCAAGCTGTCCGTTTATTTCGTCAAGTGACAAAAATAACTTTCTCCTCGTATTTTTTTCACTTCATCCTTTAAAAAACTTTCACGTTTCCCTCTTCCTTTCGTTAGAACATATTTTTTTGAAACATCCGCTTCCCACCCGAGAAAATCCGTTTTTTCTCCTCCGTCAAAATAAAAGAGACACTGTGATTTAAATACCTAACCGGGGGAAAATGGGAACATGTTCATTTCACAATAAATGTTAAGATGCACCGTAAAAACATCTTTTCTCCAGAAAGGTCTTTCTTCCTTTCAAATAAAATTCTTGCACACTCACATAATGCAATGTACATAGTCTCCAGCTATTCTTCCATTGTTCGAAAAACGAGTAAGATGAAAAAACTTTTTTCCTTCTTTATACTTCGCTGGAATGTTTGGTTCTGGGCGTAGTGGGATATGTGGTTGTCGTGGTGGAAGCGGCTTCTCAATCGTGGCTTTTCCCCATGTCCGGAGGTATTTACCGGTTTCGGTTGGGAGTTGGGATGGCCGACAAAGCTCAGAACTCAAACATGCTTTATTATATTCTATTCATACCCATATCCACTTTCACTCATCTTCGTAAAGTCCAACACATCAACACACCGGATCATCCAATGAATAGAGAGAGAGAGAGAGAAAGTGCTTTCACTTCTTTCTCTCGACATTTTCCACAGATTATTAAAAAAAAGAAAGGAAAGACTAAGAAAAAACTCTTTATTATATGCGTATAAATGAAGTCTAGCACAATGCAACCTGGAATCACACATATGTATATTATCTTTTTTCAAGAGCCTCAACTTTTTTCGGGTTGAGATATATGCTTTTATGGCACGAAGAGAAAAAAGTTTTTTTTTCAGATATTTTCACAGCTTGTACAGAAACTTATTCCATTCAATTTGGTAAAGGAGACAGGTCATTTACCAAAGAAGTGAGGAAACTTTCAACTTTCCCCTCACACTTTATGGGGGAGAGGATGGCGGGAATTTTGAAAAAGTAGTTTCCGTCTACATGTGTAGTGTAGCTACAAGTCGACTACAATACACTTTTTGGACAGCTCATTATTAGATGACCTCGTCCTCCCTAATATGATATTGCATATCACTATCACACTTTCCCTTTTCCCTTCATGAACTTGTGTGAGTATGAAATATTGTTATGAACAGAACAGGGCAGTTACAGTTCAAATGTTGAGTGTAATAAAAATGAGAAAAAGTTTTTTGAGGGAGAAAGCAAAAAGAATGTGAGCCAAAAAAAATTGTTGAAACAAGATGATGAAACAAGGCTTGGGGAAAAAATCCCATACATTTTGAAGAAGCTCCTTGCAAAAAAATTCTCCCAAGATTAAATGAAGACTGGAAAGTTTCCTTTTTCCCCAGAAAAAGTTTTTGAGTTGCATCTTGATCACTTTTCATATAAAAATGTATTTCTAATTTCTACAGTGTACCTATAAAAATCATCTCTACTGATTTGAAATTTCGCGCCGCCACTATTTCTTAATTAGCCCAGCGACACCCCAATTTCAGAGGTTGGCGCGCACCAACCCCTTCCTCATTAGTGGGGCTTAATGCGATCAAAGATGCAAAAGATTGGCTGTTGAAAAGTCAACAAAAAAACTTGTAATATATAAATTGTAGTATACACACACTTTTCCACTGAATTTCCCTTATCACTGCTAAATACTAAATGGTATCATGTCATTAGTTATGTTCTCCCAAATAAAAAAAGTGGAGCAACAACTCACTTTCTCTTTCTCTGTGTGTTCTGCCCCTGTGCGCCCCAAGAGAGAAAGTTTTTTTCCTGGGCAAAAGTGAGCAAATCAAAAGGCACGAGAGTGAAAGCAAGAAAGTGAAAGCAAAGTGAGTAAAGCCCAAAAGACGCGGAGAAAGTCTTTCCAGCAAACATATTTGTATTTTGAATGAGAGAAAAGTCTTTTTCTGGAGGAAGGAGAAAGCACGTCATAAGACATAGTTTTTTTTACTCCGGTGTCTTCAGCCTGTCATTGAGAGAAGTCTTTTGCTTTTCCGCTTTTGTTTCCTTAAATAATACATGTGTTCCTCCTGATCTTCAGAGATGAAATGGATCCGCTCGTTTTTGCGAGGAAGTTTTGTGGATTCCTGAAGAGACGTTCTCATTTCCCCTTGTTGACTTTTTGTTGATGCTTGGAGAGTTGAGGAGAAAGTGAGAGTGAGTGAAAGAGAGAGAGAGTTTGAGAGAGAAGACTTTGAAAATCTCAAAGAAGATCAGGAGACGGCCATAACATAGTTGAGTCTTGGGGAGGATGGAGGGTGCCAGGACATTTAGTGGGGTGCATTAGGGGGCATGTTTTATGTGCAAGGTTGAATTTGAAATTAAATATAGTTTTACGAAAACTGCCAGAGAAGAATCTTTTGTGCTTAAATCATATAGGTCAAGAATTGCTGAGCTCAAGAATTGTCAATAGAATGTTAATTTTAAAAAACAGATTTTTAAAGAAAATTATGTCAGAATGTTTTCCACTGTGAGTTGTTTGCGTGTGATCCACATTGATTAACTAAGGAAAATTGTTCATTACTGTCAATTACATAAAAGTCCCTTTTTAATATTGAGTATTTAATTATATATTATTTTCTAATATTTTGATAGATTTCATGTGCGATTTATGATATTAAGCTTTTGTAGTTGTAAAACACTTATTTCGATCGAATTATTTTTCTAACTTTGATGCAAGGTCATAGAATATTGCTGCATCGACATTTTCACTTGCAAATATCTTGCCCCGAAATGTCCACCCGTCAACTGTCCTGGTACCTTTAAAAAACCTCTCGTACTTTCTCCTGCCTTCACTTCATATTTGATTGTACTTGTGTGAGAAGTTAATGCGCTTTTGGGTTCCAACTTGTCGGCGACTTTAAAAAGCCATGTACATAGTGGCTGAACTCTCGTTTGCGCTTAAAGACCATTCAAGATACTTTTATGGGCCGGAGAAAGTGGAGAAAGTGACCTTTGCCTAATATCATTTCCTCTCTCTTCTGCTTTGGACAGAGCCCAAACAAAGTCAACTTGTATCAACATTGATTTCCAGTTTAGAGCTCCGAGAGCTAAAAAACATATGCTAAAACACAGTTCCATCTATTCTCTCTCCACCGCTCGTGTTTACCTGGCCTAGAATTGAAATTTTCCAAAAAAAAACTTTCTCCCAAACTCATTAAGTCGAGTAAAATGTGCTCATTTTATACTTTTTAAGAGTCATAATAATTTATGCCTTATTCTCATTTTAGTCTCCAAGCAAAAGCTCTCCTTTCTCGTCTACTACTACGAGCTAAAGCCAAAAACTTTTTCCCAAGTCTCTCTTTTTAAAAAAAATCTTGGCCCAAGAAACAAAATTTGCAAAAGCGTTACACTTACACAAACACACATTTTTTCCGGGGAAAGCATGGGGAAATTGGTTTGCATGTAACAGTTTCCGGTAAAGTGGCTAACGTCATTATGTGAATTAACTCGTTTTCTTCTTACCTTTTCTCGGCTCCTCTCATGTCATTTAAGCTGTCTGCGGTCTTCACTTTGCCAACTTTTTCCCCCCTTCATGTTTATTTTGTAATAAGTCGGTGGAAGGAAAAGGAGAAAAATGATGCTCCAATTTTCCTAAAGGGAAAAAATTTTGCTTTTAAAAAAAGGAAGAAGAAAATGTATTTTATATAAGCTTTTCCAAGCTTGGGAAAAGCACGCACTGTAAACTATCAGTGATAGCTGAGTGGCTCCGTGCAAGAAAAAAAAGAAGCGTCAACTTTCTCTCAAGTGAACAAAATGTGTACTTTACATCACACTTACACAGACTCACTTTCTCTCTCTCTCTCTCTCGCCCTTGTTTTCGAGCTGATGGCTTTGTAATAACAGTGTCAGAAACGTGAAATGGATGGCACTTAAAGGGATGGGGATAAACTGAAAGGGAGAAAAAAAAGTTTGTTGAGGGAAGGAAGAGAGGGAAAAGTTTTCTAAACACGATTAGGAGACAAAGTGGGACAAAATGGGAGAAAGTTGGAAGGGGTCATGATGCTAAATTGGACTTGCTCATTGGGAGCGTAATGCCGAATAGTATAAATATATATATAGTTTCTGATGATGCAGTTTTGTGCACTCATTGCAAAAAAAACGAAGGAGTTTTATGATTCCAAGTTTTCTTTTGAATTTTTATATATGTATGTACATAAGAATGTCTCGTTGATTTCAGACGCCACCTGATCTTATCATGCCAAGGGAATCTCGACATTTTCCCGTTTGACGATCCCGTCTGTACCTTTTCCGTGGAGAGTAGTAAGTCCAAACATTAATTACAAATTATGCATTCTTGCACAGCTATGTTGCATCTTTGATCAATTGTCGATGTGAAATTTACTGACATTTATCTGCAATAAAAAACGGTCACGGGAACCTAATTTCTCATGAAAAGATTTTTTATTATTTTACGAAGAACTTTTTATATACATTCATAGAAGTAAGGAATTTTAGAGATATTCTAAAGAACATAGTCATTCTTATAAAATATTATAACGGGGAAGCACGCACCCTTATAGAGATATTGATTTTGGACAGCTATCCTTTATAAATAGCCACCCTTTTTGGAAAGGTATCGCTATAAAAAGGTAGCCCTTTAAAGTGGTAACCGTTTTATAGAGATAGTCCTAACAGCAACGCATCCCTCATAAGTAGGTGGCTTTTATAAAAAGGTAGCTGTTATAAGAAATTAGTCCTTATAACGAGGTAAGCTTATAAAGAGGCACTTTCATAGGTATTTCTGTAGGGAGGTATTCTTTTAGAGACACAGTTTATGAGAAGGCATTCAGATAGAGAGAAGGTGTGTTTGGTAAATCAGATGGGAAGTAAAAATATTTGTTATTGCAACTTATAATAAAATGAGTTATTAAAATTTACATAAATGATTCTACTTTTGCAGTATCGCATGAAAAAGACGCGCTCGAGTTCCGTTGGCAGACTGACGCCGGGGTGTTGCGCAAGTCGCCCAATCATCACCTTCCTCAACGCTTACTTGGCACATAATGAGACAAGCTACTGTGAGTCATCTCACTGGAGAGGTAAGTACGAAGGTCCTCTTATACCACCACCCATCTCTTGGCAAAAATAAGAATATATATTCATACCTATCTGCAATAATCACACATATTCAATTATCAGTCTCAGTCTCGTCCAGCTTTTGCATCTCCCATCATTTTTACCATCATGATTTGACTTTCTCTCGCTCCCAGAACCCTTCCAAGTCAAACAGAAAAATCATCTTGTAGCCTTACACAAGACTACACGAGAAGAACACAATTTCTCTCTCTCTCTCTTGGGGAAAGCATGGAGAAAGGTTGTCAATATTTTTTTTGCCGTTCTTTCCCTCCTACACACACTTTCTTCTTATCCATATCCTTCTATCAGATCAAGCCAATTTTCCCAGTAACATCTCGTAATTAGCGATAGCACACACATCGATTCCTCCTTCTGCTCCACCAGAGAAAGCCCACACAAGCCAATTATTTCCCCGAAGAGTCCAAAAACACACATACATTTCAGACTTATTTTCTCTTTCTTGACAAAGACACAAAGATATTTTTTGTGTGTGTGGGTAAAAGGAACGCTACTACTAAACTACTAAACCACACGGTGTCCTTTCACTTGTCTTGATTTGATTGAGCACTTTCTCCCGCCCATGACTGACTCGGTCCCATTTCTTATTTCTGGTCACTTTCTCTCCATTCTCCATTCTCCATATTTCCAGAGAGATAAGGTCTCTCTCCAACAACCCAACACAGCATTTACTTCCTTTTTTCAGACGGGATGTGAAAGCATATACTTATACTTACATTTGTAATAAGTGATAAGGAGAGAAAGCAATAGGGTAGAGTGGGAGAGCAATTCATCATTTTCCCTTTCTTCCAGTTATGCTTTCTCCCACCACCCTTCCCTTTGATAAGATCGGATGAATGAATGAATGGAGAACGGTTTTATCAGAGGCGCACACACACAAACACACAGTCATTTTTGGTTATTGTCTGAGGCTATGAGAGAAAATACGTATAAAGTATAAAGCCCACTCGAACAAGAATTTGTCATTTTCACCCGTGCAAAAAAAGGAGCAAGTTTTGACAAAAGAGAGAGAGAAAGCATGAAAAGAGAAAGTGCGGAGAAAGCATTTTTATTTTCATGCGGAGGGGAAAACGCATTCATGAAATTATGAAAGCTAATAAATTAGAAACGTGCGGAAAAAATCCAACATCCTGTACACAATTTAGCCGGTGTCACTCAATTAATAATGATAATAATAATGAAAGGAGAGAGAGAGAAAGCATTAGGAGTAACAATGACATTGTATGATATCCATTAAAATATGGGTTGTTTTCATTATGTATTTTGTCTGATTTTTTTCTTCTTCTTCTTCATCGTATCTAAGGTACATAAACAAGCAAAGAAAGCAAACCGAGGGAGCAGCTGTGTTGGCTTTAGTAATTTGCATAAACGCTCAAAGAAAATAAACACAGTATGATGTACGTAGCTGAGTTGATCTTGTTTTAAATTCCTTGCAGAAATTTTTACGGTACTCTGCTGCCAAACTGTCGGATGAATAATATCTATAACTAAGACATTTTTTTGTAATAAACCACGTTATTTTTCTACTCAAATTGGTCTTAATGCTTGTAATATCTCAAATTGCCCCAAATATTTAATTTGACATAACGAATTTGATAATGGTTACATTTTAAAATAATAATTAAAAGTCTAAATTATTTTGCAAAAAATACGTGATTTTTATTGCCCAATTGGTTCTTAATGCTCGTAATGTCTCAAATTGCCCCAAATATATCTGCTTAAGGCATAACGAATTTGGCAATGTTTAATATTTAAAAGTAGTAATTACTAGACTACATTATTTTGTTTGGTGCCGTCATTCGGCGTTCGCTTTGAAGCGGACGTGCAGAGAGACAGACAAACATTACCAAAATCAAGATCAGTTTCTCCGCTTACTCAGCCACGTACAAAAGATGGTCTTCACACATTCACTTAATTTGATTTTGTTATTTTTAACATCCCCATTCATTATTTATTTTTCTCATTACCAGCAATGGATTTCGATCGACCCTTCCCGTCGTCTCGAACCTAACTGCGATGAACATTTGGGACGGCTTCTCCATGTTCTTCATCTATGCTTCCTTGCTCGAGTTTGTTTTCGTCAACTACATCGGGAGAAAGCGGCCCAGACGACCGTCGGAGTTTACGGGGCCGCCGCCGCCTCCGGGAGGACCTGTGAGTAGCTCTTCTCACAAAATAAGCAAACAAACAAAATCCCATGTCTACATAATTAATTTCACGCTAACTATCATGGGCGTGGCTCCAAATCTAAAAGTCAATCAAGCTCGAAAAAAATTTCAATCAAATCGAAATATATTTTTCTATCATGATTCAAGCTGCTTTTTTCAGTGACTCCATCATCAAAAAAATTCCTTGACAGGATATTTTCTAAAAAATCACTCTATTAATTAACATATATCTTTTTATCATTCTCATTACAACTTCCGCTTCAGCTAACCGTCACAAATAACTCATAAATAAGATAATCAGATTAACTTTCACATGTCATTCTCAATGTCTAACATCACTTATGAATTCGCTTTTATCAAAAAATAATAATTCGACATCATTTGAACATTTCGACATTATTTTAATCATTTCCTGTCACTACTACACTCTCAAAACTCATTTAAAAATGATTTTTAACCTCACATGATTAATTTTGTTTTCATTAATTCTGCCTCTTTCTGTCCAACCGCTCACTCTCGTCCGCATTTGAAAATCGAAAACCGAAAACATCGAAATCGCCTCGTGAAATGGTCGTTTGGTCGAATGACAAAAAAAATTGTGTGTGTGTGGGTGGGTGGTTTTGTTGCAGCAGCGGGTGAAAATAGAAGATAATCAGGCGACGACACCAGTTGTAGGAGCACCTTCTCCGACACCGGGTAGCAATCAAAGGACAGAAATTGTTGCCTGCACTGCCTGTAGTTCGTCCCCCTGCACTCATCCTGCTAATAACGGCTGTGCCGCCCCACAAGTAAAAAAAATTCTCTCGTTTCTCAAATTCGTACTCAGTCTCTCGTAAAAAAACGTGATGATGATTAATGATTGGTGGGTAATGATGATTACTAGTCAACTGGTCAATGTAATTGCCAATTGTAACTATGTATATCCCTCCTTCTGAAGTTACAACTAAATAATTTTTGAAGACTTCTCAAAACTCGCGAGTTCCAAACAATCATTTTAGCCAATGGAGAAAAAATATTTAATTACCTAAATATTTATTCCAGATAAATTCGAATGCTAAAGAAATGATAAATACTTATTATATGTTGTGATCTTCACACGCAACGCAGTGCACTTTCTCCTTTTCTCGGCCTACGCTACACTTCTCGTTTTTACTAAACCGAAACTAACAAAATTTCTTCACTTTCTCACTATTCAAAATGAATTTTGAAAAAATTATCGAAAAAAAAATTTGTTTAAATATTCAATGAATCCCTGTCATTTTTCAGCCGGCGAGACATCTATTCATCAACAATCAGCCCATTTAAATATTTTTCTTGAATCCCTTTTTATCTCAACTCGCCCCAAAATGTTCTAAAACTTTCTCTTGTTTCTCAGAATGACATCCCATTTTTTAGCGGAACGTATTTAATTTAGCCTCTGTACTTCCGTAGTCCTAGACTTTTAGTTTTTTTTTTTTGCAAATCTCTAAAAATTATTGCTCTAATTCTTATGACTATGACTCCCTCCATCCCCATAGATGCGTCGGCGAATAATCGAGAATCCAATCAGGGTCGCCAAGACGATTGACGTCGTCTCCCGAATCGTGTTCCCCATTGCGTACGCCGTGTTCCTCATCTTCTTCTTCGTGCAACACAAGGCCTTCGTCTAAAAAAAGGAGGAGAAAATAAAGATAATATGTACATATTTACAGTACATATGTACAAGTACACAACCGAAACCGACCCAAGTTGAAATCCTGTTCCGCTCATCGTTACTCAACGAGATTGCTTCAACTTCGTCAACGACGTCGCTCCTCGTTTCCCGGGAAAGGGTGCAGCAGTCACAGACACACGTCACACGTTATTCCAGATTCAATAAAAAATGCAAGAAGAAACAAGACATTTTCTCGGGGGATTTGCAAAAAAAAAAATTGCCTTCCTCCAGACAAAAATAGGGGGAAATATTGTACTGTAAAAAATCTGATATTCTCTGTATGACATGACATAAAATACCCTATAATCAAATTATCAATGAGATGGATTTGTAGGAAATGAAGAAAAATGCCTTACACATATATATATATATATATATGTACATGTATGTAACAGTTCTTGTTTTTAGACACTTTTTTGTCGTTTTGAAATCACCGCTGTTTACTTCTATTTCTGGGTACAAATACTTATATACTAGGGCAAATGAGTAGGCGCTCAGCGGGAAATTTGAAAAGCAGCAGATATTTAAATATAAGGTGCTAGCAAGTATTGTATTTTGAGAAAAGGATCAAATCAAAAGACGAATAGAAACGAAGAGAAAAATGAAGCATTTTTCTTTTATCTCATCAGCTACAGATTCTGAAGGAGGAAAAAGCGCGCGAACTTTTGAAACACCAAATTTGAAATGGAAATTTGCGTAATTTTAATACCTAACGTGTAATTTATTATTTATTATCTTTAGTTAAGAAGGCGAACAAAGCTATTCAACTTTTAGAACATTTTAAATATAAAGGCAACAAAATTAGTAGATAATTTATATACTTAAACATTAAACGACTGTACCTTTTTCGAATCTTGGTGAACGCATGGCCAACAACTAGCGGTATTTGTAGGTAATTTATGCAAATTACGTCTGTTAGACACAACATTTAGATATGTGTACTTACATACTTAATAGCTATACGTATTAGACGATGCTATGTAAAAACTTTTCGAAATTACGATTACGATAGAAAAGCTCACCACAATAAAAAAAACGCTCCAAGAAGCCCAGGAAGAAAAAAAAGAGAATATTTATAGAGATTGCTCAAAAGATTTATTAAATTTCCTCCCAGAGCAGAATAAAACTACACACTTTACATACATAAAAAATGCTTTCAATGAAATATATTTCAGAATACATTCCAGAGAGCTGCTATAGCAAATGAAGATTAGAAGACGCGATTACGGCGTNAAAGAGAATATTTATAGAGATTGCTCAAAAGATTTATTAAATTTCCTCCCAGAGCAGAATAAAACTACACACTTTACATACATAAAAAATGCTTTCAATGAAATATATTTCAGAATACATTCCAGAGAGCTGCTATGGCAAATGAAGATTAGAAGACGCGAATACGGCGTTTTACGACCATTTTTTCGGCTTCATTCAGACAAAACTACATTTTATTTTGGAAGCGATATTGAGCATTTTTTTTAAAGAGAAAGTAAAAAAAACTAATTTCTTCAAAACAGCATTCAGTATTCAGCACGTCTTTCTGTTTGACAAAAAAAACATCTTAGAATTTATACATATAGTATTAGGATAAAGATAGCATTTAAGGGCATTTTTGTAGGGCAGAAGACACAAAAAAATATTTACTGGTCCAAATCGATTTTGCCTTTTGAACTCGCACTGTGCAACTTAATCAATTAAGGCAGCAGCAGCGGCGGCGGCGCAAACTACCAAAAATACAAGATATTTTTTACTGAAAAAAAATAATTGGAAGGAGCGAGATTTGCATAAAAATATATACCGATATATCATGGTAAATGTGAAAACCCTTGTGAATTTCATATTAAAATTATTATACATATTCGAATTCGAAATATGATTGTAGCTTGATTAGTCACACACACATACATAGTTTTAAATAATATTGTTCGCGAAACAAATCAAAATCAACTCTTTTTTTCCCAAATCAAAATCAACCCGTTTTTGACCATTCGGAAAAATATGTGAAAGATATGGTGCTTGCTAAATGTAACTGAGATTAGGTTAATTTGGAAACTCTTGTCAAAATTTTCAATCGAAATGTCTCTCTCTGTCTCTATTCGGCTTAATCTGATATCTCTATGTAAATCCAACTATGTACTACATAAATAAGTAATTAGAAAATCGAGTAGAAACAAACTTTCCCGCCTTTTGATTGAAAAGAATAAACTGCATGAACAATGAACACGAAAATCAAAATCAGCACCCGGGAAAACAACTATGTATGTATAAATAATTAATAATTTTTTGCCTGCTATTTAAAACGAGAACTTGATTATATAATGATAAAAACAGCGACTAATTTTAAAACCTTTTTGCCTACATAGAATTTTTTGAATTCTGAAATACGTGAAAGAACATTAGTGAGACTTTTCAAAGAAAAAAATTAATTGCGGGAACTTGAAGAGAAAAAATATTCTTATGAGAATATATTCTAATGTGTATCTTACCTTCAAAAAACTGAATCTATTACCTCTTAATTATACCTTATCTTTGCACTTTGATTAAAAAATCTCTTTTGTATAATTAAAAAAATCATTATATATTTAACTTTTACTGAATCGTACTTCTCGAAAAATCCCTGAGGCGATTTCAAAGATGAAATATGCTTTTATGCGTTGGTTGGTGGAGGTTGAGACCTGCGCCCGACAAAAATAAAAATTTTCAAAACTCGCGCCGTCAAAAA
Source organism: Seira sanloemensis (assembly GCA_027743915.1). NCBI lineage: Eukaryota > Metazoa > Arthropoda > Collembola > Entomobryomorpha > Entomobryidae > Seira > Seira sanloemensis. The sequence goes on from JAHZMY010000330.1 coordinate 12,886, forward strand.
TTTAAAACTTTGTAAACCCTTGCCCTTAAATGCAATGCATGGTATTGGAGAAGAAGCTAAACATAAATGATTAAAGTATTTTTAGGCAAGATTCGAAGGTTAATTAGTCATGTAAAATTGTGAGATCGCGAATTTAATATTAATGGGTAGAAGATGTGTAAAAAAAGGCTAATTGAATTATTTAAATAGTACTAATTTATACAATGGTCATCATGTGTTTTCGTTGATTCCCGCTTTGCCCCAAACTGAACAGACATTACGAATTATACCGAAGTCTAAAATGACAAATGATTTCTTCAGTTAATCGATATCTACATACATATTAATAAAAC
>JAHZMY010000331.1:0-13425 GCA_027743915.1 Seira sanloemensis
ATTATGATAAGCGTAAGGGATGAGTAAAAAATATGCATAATTCTCCGTCCGTCCCTTACAGAACTGGCTGTACTCCTTTTGCACGATACCAACCACCATCACCATCGCTCTCGTGTACTTCATTTTTTATGAGCCATTTGGGTTGTGACTGTGTCTAATTGATGATGTAGGTACGTCTGAGGTGCATCTCGTCGCTCACTTCTTCATGAGAAAAAAAGAATTTATTGAATTGTGTGCGGGGAAGGAAATGGTAACCTCATTTCAATTTTCGATACTTTATTGCTATCCCATAATGATACTAATTTTGTAAGAGAGGATAAACATATGGATGGTACTTTTTTTTGCCGAATTTGCATTCGAAATACATATATTATCTGCATGTTTGATTAGCATATGGTCTTAAAATTAGGAGATGTGTCCTTCAACGAGAGATGTGTTTATATACCTACAATATTTAAGGCTTTTTGCGGTTAATATTTTTTCGTGTGCCTTGTGTGTCTCACCGGAGTTAATTATCATCTTCGGTGCGACCTCTCTAGTCACAATGACCTGCTTTCATTCCCGTCTTTGCTCAAGTCGATAAAAAATAGATAACCCGCTTATTTATGGTTTCGATTCATTCCACACACTTTCTATTATTAACATCTATGGGACAAAAAAGTATGCAGATGCTATGGTAATTTTTCTGTCTTTATCTCTCCTTTGCTCATATATCCTGCATACTTCCACAGTTCCATCGAAATATGTGCCTAGAGTTTTTTTCCTATTGGAAATTGTCTTGTTTTGAGAATTAGACTCAGGACAAGGAACATTTGTAACGGCTTCGATTGAAGCTGACGAAGTCACAAATCACGGCCAAACCTATATTTATGGTGTCTTCTGCCTTTTTTCTTCCACTCCAAAATATTTTATCGATGATCATGTTGGTTACACTCTACTAGAGTTTGTATGGCTTAAGAAGAGGGAGAAAGAAAAAAAGACTTTGTCGTCCCGTTCAGTCGAATCGTCATTCCTTCCTGTTACGGTGTTTGCCATCCTATTGATGGGGCGAAAGGAGGAAGAGGCAACAGTTGTACTGGAAAAAATCCCAATGTCTTCAATAAGACTGTATCGTTTTGTTGTGGCTTCCAGCAAAGCCTCAACATCAACTCTTTTAATTTTTTTCCTCGCTCGGATAGAGATTCACTCTTGAAGTGTGTGTGTGGATTTCTTTCCCAAAAGACACATTTCGTATTTTGTGTCTCATTGACAATTTCGTGTCTGCCTTTTTCCATATTTTCTTCCCAATTCGATCTCATTTGTGAGGGCAGAGATAAGGCTGATAATAATCCTATATATCCTCATACGGTATACAGCATATTTCCCCTCCTTCCTCACTATTATCACTAACTACTAATGGAACATTTAGTGACTTTCTTTTGAAAGGAGCTACTAAAATGTAGGTATTTGATGAGCTGGTGTAGTTCCAAGAAAAAAAATACGAAAAAAAGATATAGAGTGATCGGTGGCGGATATTTTTGGTGTGGAACAAATTAGTGGAGACAGTCGCCAAAATTTACAGTCGATTGACACGTATGTTAGCATGCTGTAAAAGAGTCATACGCCGAAAATGTATCTTATTTTTTTCTAAGGAAAACTCAGAAACAAACTTTACTGATATCAGTGAAAATGAAACGTTTTGCTTTTTTCTCTCTCAAAAGAAACTATGTAATGGCTGTGTAAATGTGAATTTTTGCTCCCAATACGCAATGCCGATGCATTCAATGATCACATTTCTTTTTTCCCCGTTTTGTCAATTCTCTCTCCTCTTTTGCACAGAGACTATCATCATCGACTCACTCATTCAGATTCATCTGTTTCCGATAGTAATTCATGATAAGACGAAGACATTGACGATGTTTATGCCACCATTTATTTCTTTCTCCTTTCGCACGTCGCTTCCTCTTCATGGCATAGTTCTTGAGACGGAGGAGAGAGAAAAAAATGTGTCGTTTATTCCATGGAAAAATTGCATCCCGGTTTAGTCACATAATAATAATCTTCGTCATTCCAATAATCATCATCATCGTCACCAGCTCACGATCAGTTTCTCGCGAGGTGGATAGATACGCCGTCGTTTGGAGAGAGAAAAATGTGTCGTTTATTCCATGGAAAAAATTGCATCCCGGTTTAGTCACATAATAATAATCTTCGTCATTCCAATAATCATCATCATCGTCACCAGCTCACGATCAGTTTCTCGCGAGGTGGATAGATACGGCGTCGTTTGGAAAGCAGAGCTGTTTTTGGTATGCCAATTAAGAGTCAAGTGGAAAAGAAAAGAAAATTATATGTAGTTTTTTTGTCGTTTCTCGCGCTTCCTCCTCCTTGTTCTTTGCTGTCTGATTTGAAGCATTCGCATTGAACATTATTATTGCATACCGATACTCGCAGCTCGTAAAAAACCAGCGGCATGATCTAGTCTCACAGAAATTGGCCTAATGTTTGACGATGATTCTGATNGTTCTTTGCTGTCTGATTTGAAGCATTCGCATTGAACATTATTATTGCATACCGATACTCGCAGCTCGTAAAAAACCAGCGGCATGATCTAGTCTCACAGAAATTGGCCTAATGTTTGACGATGATTCTGATGCACGTCGGCATTCGTATTAATACACTTCTGTCTGTCCTCATCTCCAAATTGAATACACGCACAATTATTATTATTATTATCATTTCCAAACGATAGGGTTCCCTTTAAGCTCATCATCCATCCGCATTTTCTACAACGTGATCGCTTCTCGTCGCTCACTTTTTTTACCCTTTTCTTATGACAATTATTCTTGGTATTTTTATTCACAAATCTATTCTCTCCAGATGTTCCGAATTTGTTTTGAATCATCCATTTGATGTCGACTCGAATATGTATTTATAGATTGGAACATGCGCCTTATTCTGTGCTCGTCTTCCATTGCGAAAAATATAGAGAAATCAAGTTCGTTTCATTGGAACTGTGGATGTGTACCTCATCCCATCTCTCTCTCACGAAGACGACGATTTGGAAAGACAGATAAATTTACCGGTTTCTTCCATCAATTGTCCTCTTGTCGCTTTCCAATCTGTAAAAAGCCCATTCATTCCATCCAAAGATCTTGATGTCTTGATCTTGTACATGAGCAAGTGCATAATTCTTTTCCTGTGTAGAAAATATGCTCAAGCAAGACTCTCCAATTTACGTGCATTCGCACTCTGCATATGATACACGTTAGATACATGCATAGATATTCCAATTAAAAGACAAGAGTCGAGGAGACTTGACCTTTTTTGTTCTGCATGTGTGTGCTCCACTCACACATCTCACTCGCCTCATCTCAAAAACAGTGAAATTAGGTACGTGTCGGAGTTGTTTGACAAGGCGATAATACCAAAAAAATCGAAGCAGATGCTTTTGATTGGAAATCATAATGATGAGCAAAAGACAAAAGAGGCAAATAGTGTTACCTACGTGCATGATCTAAAGTTGTATTTTAAGACTTTCCTCAACTTCTTCCTCAAGTAGAGTATCGACGATTGTGGTGGTGGTGGATGAGGTGATTCGTTCAAGTCTTCTGTGAAGATGCAGATGTGTAAATAAATAATTCTGTTGTAGTACATAAATATGTGCTTGTAAGTAGTAGTGGCATTATGCCGATTCATTTCTTCCTGTCTTCCCCTATCATCTTGTTCTTGGAGACAAATGTCGTTCTCTATAATACATAAATATTCCATCAGCAAAAGCACTTTCTGTTCATGCTAGTCTCTATCTCGGTGAGAGAGAGAGAGAGAGAGAGAGACTTCTCAAAAGAAATTCCTCCAACATACTTTATGCATCAATCTATCCGAATCCGACAATATGATTTGAGTGACTGCCGCTGTTGTTACGTGAGACATCGTGCTTAATATTTTATTCCGCTTTTTGATAGTCGCTCCAAAAAATAGGTATCATTGCAATTCATTCACTCTGCCTATATACCACCACAATCTATAAATACATATTTGCATATTTGGATGGAAAGCAAATTGCGAGGCAAAACCAATCTAACGATCTGATCCCAGGAACTAAATGTATAGCTATTTTCATTGAAATCCGCACAAGTTGTGACTCTTAAAAATGTTTTGATTACATTCAAAGATAAAAAATTGTAATATAAAACTATTTTTCCTCTATCTCTCTCTCTCAGTCGGATGTGTAAGTATTTTCTTTCCTCATCATCTCCACTTGCGCAAGACATCCTTCACTTTTAGTCCTCAATGGCACCTATTCTTCTTCCCCGGAAAGTAAAAATGTGCGCATCATCATCTGTTCAATAATAGAATACTAATTATGTTGTTCGCGGAATTTTTCTTTTGATCATGGCAAAAAATAATTCATTACGGTTTGCTCTCTATAAGTAAATATCTATGTAAGTAAGTATGTAGATGTATAGACCATTGCGAAATAAAAAATGGCAAAATTTCTTTTTTGCAATTGACAGAGTAATTTGAAATGAGAAAGAGAGTCGGCGAATTCAAAACATGCAGACAAGGCGAAGATGATGACATAATGGATGGACAGATGTTTGGTCCGATTCCTTTCGCAGTATTGGCAAATGATATATGAAGATTCTTTCTCAAGTCCAAATGAAAACGGATCAAACCAATTAAGACGAAACTCGAAATGCAAAGCACGGAGATAAATCAATGTCTGTCTTTTCACTGCATATAATTGTAATTTCATCTGAACAAAAATCTTTAGGACAATGATGATGGCCCAACGCGTATGTTGGAGCGGGCACGAGCACAATAACTTATTCCAATAATTATGAGTGTGTTGACATTATTACTGTAGCTGAAACGAGGAGAGTCATCCTCCCGCAGATACTCCTCATGGTATTTCCCCGTAAAGTCAACTCACTCGAATGGAATATAGCCGTTTTCAATTTTTCCTTGTCACCGAAGAGAACAAAGAAGTACTGTTTCATTTTTTTGCATGTTCCTTGGTTAGTAGGCTTCGGGTATTTAACAAGCAGGACCATGTGCCACTACTGACTACCAGAGCACTTTACTTCATTTATGGGGTAAATATGTACAATTACAAAATATCCCTCAAGACTTTTTTTTAAATCTTACGTGTTCAAATAAAACAAAAAATACAATCGGAATTATATATTGGAGGCAGCTTGATGAGATTCCTGTTTTTGGAATCTGTCTAAAAGCAATTCAACTGTCTAACATTTTAAGTGCATTTCACCTGCCATTTGTGCAAGCAATATACTCACGCATTTTTCAATTGACATTTATTTTTTTCCCTCCTTTAGTGATTGAATTGGAGAAAGGAAAACATGAGTTAAAGCTTTTATTTCAAAACATTTCCAAATAAAAACATTCCAATCATTGCCTACATCCATCTAGCAAAACACTACAAAACTCTCTGCTTTTTTCTTATCACAATGCAAGCCTCTCTGTAAAAAAAATGTCGTGAGTCTTGTGTCACACCGTACATGCTTTTAAAAGTGCAAGGGTGTAAGTTCGAAAGAAAAAAAAAGAGTTAAATAATGAATCCACTGTATATCATTTTCCTCTTCCGTTTGATGGAATTTGCAAATGATACATCAAGAGCATTTTTTTTCTCTCTCTCTCCTTCTCCTTGAAGACATGTGATGAGGACACATCACTGATAAAAAAAGTTGAAAAAAATATTCCGTGATTAAATCACTTTCTTTATCCGTAACCGTAATAATATTATTTATAGACAGGATGTGATTTAATAGATTTTCTATGTCGAGCTTTTCCCGTTTTTCCCATGTTTTAAATAGTTCCAATGCGACATGAACTAGTCGCAACTCATTCTCCTTCTTCTGTTTTTATTTTGACTTTGTGATGGTGATGTGATGTGAGATCCATTTTGGCTTTCATTTTATACACACGAAGAAGAAAAAAAGCTTGTATGTGTGTGTGTAAGTTGAAGAAACGAGAGGAAAAATGTAGATATGCAATAAAGAATGTTGAGCGGTGTATATGAAACAGAGACGGAGATTGCATCGGCATCAGCCTCATCTTTCTCTATCAGTGCTAATTCCTGTTTGTAATCGTGTTCCTATCACCAGTAAAATATACGGGCTTGATGACATGTGGATTGCATATATGCACAAGTTTTGCTCAGCGCTGCTCTGCGAAAGGGGAGAGGATGAAGGGAATAAATTGCTATAGGCACATCCTCTATCTGTTACATGAATATATTGCGATAAACTGCTAGTGATAGACAAGTCATTTCGAATTTCTCGATTACTCCCAATTTTATTTCCCCAATAATACTTAATGTTGACTTCGCTCCGCACAGGAGATAATTTTTTTTCGCTCTCGAAGAAGGAGGAGGATGATGCTCACAGAGAGATCGGATTTTTTTGGGTGATTGTGATGTATCGCTTGTGTTCATTCATATGAAGGGCATGGCATTACATGACACGAACAGGCCATTACTGCTCCACTGAACACTGAAAAAAGCTCACTGACGAGATATATACTTTTTGGCAAAAGAGATGGAAATAAAATGTAGAGGCGGACCGATTAACTCAAGTGTGTAGTAGCAGTAAAATTGTTTTTACTTCTTCGTCACTCACTCAAGACAAGCGAGAGAGGAAAAAGAACGTCTTGTCGAAGAGATTGCACATTGTGCTGGCAGAGTAAAAAGTTCAATCATATATGCATATTTATAGGCTTTCTCCGAATCTGGATGACGATCACGATGACGGAGTGGAGGCTGAAGATGCGCCTTTCCCTTCAGCTGTTTGTCTATACAATTTCAGCCACTCACTCATGCCCCACCACCGCCAACCGATCTCGCGGGTCTGACTTGAGTGATAATGGTTTACCTATTACATCAATTTCGTTTTTATCCTCGATGGGAGTAGGCGACAAGAGGAGCAGGGAGAGAAATTGGGATCGATTGAACAATGTGTAACGTTGTTCTGCTCCTAACGGATAATTTGCAAATCTTGTCTTTTGTCCTTCCCTCTTCGTCTCAGAACATTTGCACCGCAATATATATTTTCCTAAAAATAAACCTTTATCAAATAATTTACTTTATGTAAATGGCGAATGGATGATTCTCCTCTCTTGAAGAAATTAAGAATGATGAGGGGTGATGATGTTGGCGGATTAAATGGATAGAAATTTGTGGATTTTTTTCCTCTCCCGATGGATAATGTGTGGTGGAGGAAAAGAGAGATTTTCATTGTGGTGATGGTGAGGTCGTTTGCAAGCTGTCAATTTATCTTGACGTTTCGTGCATGTACCCAGTTCAAAACACCCCGTCAGCCTCGTTATTACCATGCACGATGACGACAAAAAGAACTTTAAAGAATAAAGCTTGTTCAAGAGACTGGGGAGCGAAAGGAGTTCTTTTTGAGATTAATTTTTTTTTCTCGAAAAGAAGTTCAAACCACAATATCAACAACAAAAAAAGACATTACCATCAACCTCTTTATTACCGTCATCCTTTAATATGTTTACATTATCGAAGCGTGGAAGGAGCAGACTGTTTTCATCAGGAGTATTGGGACGGCCTAGTCAAATTCTTGGGAATACAACGATATCGCACTATCACGCCTTTCAACCTCTCATTTATTACTTGAGTCAATCAAACAAATAATACGTTTCTCAGCTCATTGAAAAGCTCTCAAACTGAAAAGTAAAACTTGTACTACCACCGGACTTGCCTTGTCTCTTCTTGATCAGCCTTTTCTCGATCCTCAATGTCTCCATTGAATGGAAATTCGTGAGATCACCGAATCCTACATAATAATAATCATGAAAGCAGCTTATTGGAGCTTTTTGAGACAGATTGCAGTAAATTTTGCATTCAATAGTTGTAGGCCTTCTCTCGACACAAGCATCTGTTCCATTGGATTGATTAACTACGCCCAAGAGAGAAAGGAGATGCATGAGGTGTGATCAGGCTCATGAAATAATCATCTATTACGCTCGTGAAATAATTGGCATTTTATTGCAATCAATCGTTTTGAGAAATAAAAATCCCCACAAAATATACTCATTATTGTCAAATGTGTGACTCAATTGCTGTTCAAGCCTGTTGTGGTGACGAGAAATGTTTGTTTTTAGGCTTAATTGCACTCTTCGTGTTTACAAATGTGTGGGGATGTGCATGGTTGGAGAGAGACTGAGGAGAAAATAACATTTTCTTTTTGTAGATACTCCGTAGTTGCTTTTCTCTAAGCTTACATCAGATGCCAAAACAATTATAGAGGGAAGAAATCAAAAAAATACTTTGAAAGGCTATGTAAATAACTTTTCCCTTCAGTCTCTCGACTACCCAGTTCATATCAGTAGAAAAACGTTGATTTTTGATACGCGTCTTCCTCTCTGAATGAGCACCATATCAGAACAAAAATAATTTGGATTGTGAGAAAAAAATTAATTTTTAATTGTAAATGCATTGAACTGCTTTGTTATCAGCTTATGAAACAATATAATATATTTTTATCTGTTCCTCTGCTAATTGAGAAAAGAGGCTTGTGCATGTTTGTATTTAAAACACTCTCGTATCTGTTATATTTAATAATGGTCGTAATATCATCAACACCGTTTCTCGTTACAAGAGCAGCATATCAAAATATTATATGTTTATAGAGGATTCCCGTATTTAAAAAAGGCTTATCTCTTTGCAAAAGCAATTTACAACTAAACTGTACAAATTGACTTCGTTTTGTTTCACTAGCATTATCCTCATGTACTAGATCAATATTAGATTAGTGGATGCAGCAAGAAAAATTTAATGTTTTACTTTATAAAAATTACCAATAATGTATACACAGCAACGAAAATATAATTATTACTATTTATTACAATCCCTCTTCTCGAAGGAATCTATGAGTGATAAATTGAATTGGCTCGTGTCTCGCCCAAAGAAAGGGGGATTTGTAATTTTGATTTTTACTGTTTAAATGGATTACGCACACACATTTACAAGCTAACTGACTCTGATTATTCCATTATGCCAAGAAATAATTGAATACCTGTACAGTTTTTTGAAAAAGGAAAATAAATTATGTTCGTCATCGTTTTTGTACAGCTTTACAAAAGCAAAACACAATTACCATTACAACCTTTTAATAACAGTTCAAGTGCTAATACTCGAGTAAATAATGCAAATATTTTATTAGATTGGAGGGGAGAGGAGGAAGAGGATTGCTGTTGAGCTGATCTGATTTCGCGATATATCCTTTCGAATCCTTCTTTTTTTGCATACATATGTAATATTCCCTTCTTTTAAGAGCTAACAGTATTTCAAGGTAATAAAGCATTAAAACGTTTTCTGCTGTGTGGAGCGATTGAAAATAGCGATAAAGAAATTATGTGAATAAGCATGTAATGCATCGAATCAAGTGCATCAATGCTCTAATTCGACGCTGGACTCATGATTTTTTTCGCAAGAGATAGGAAAAATTTGTAAAATTAGTAAAACTTTAAAAAAAATTGTCTGCTTGTCAAAGTGCATTATATCTTTCAACTTTTTTTATCATTCGATTTATAAGAACTAATATTAAGCTATGTACATGTCTTCTTTCTTTATATATTATGAAAATCAGAGCCAGATATCACTGCTGCTGTATAGCTCGTGTATTTATGTATTATCCTATCTGAAAAAATTCTTGCTTCCTCTTTATTTACCTGTCGCTCACCCGTGGCAAAACGTTTACATTTTTTCGAGTTGCTTCGTTGGTCCTGTTACGCAGTCTATCTATATCTCTGTGTGTGTATGTTCCTGTGCTACAAATTTTTTGAAACCTAATTTCATATATTTTTATGTATATGGTAAGAAATGAGATATAAAAGAAAAAAGTATTGAATTTATTCGCTTAGCTTTTTTCCCTCCTTTTTTCTTTGCGCTGCTCGTCCGTGTGCTATTTTAATTTTGGTGTTAGTTCAAGCATATCTTAGCTTTTTGAGAATGCCTAATTTTTTTGTTTGTTTGTGTGTTTTTCAAAATGAACGTTAGGTCGTTCTTATATTCTCTCGAGTATTGTGTGCATTTTGTGTTTTGAATAATGTATATTGAAAAAAGCTATTTTGAAAATTCGTCTTTTGCCAAAGACTCAAGTACGAGCGGAATACCGTACCATGTCCTAATTAATTATCGTTTTATAACAAATTTCGTTTCTGCAAAAAATGTACGCATAATGTTGACTTTTAATTTTTTCCAAAATGTATTGTGTTTCTATCTGGGCTATTGGATTTGGGTGTTGGAAACTCAAGCAAAGTATTAAATTTTTTTCTTGTGGTATTGCCAATACTCTGTGTTGGAGCAATACTCTAATAAATAATATTTTTTGCTCTGGCGATGAGTGTTTTGAGAAAAATGTTGTTTTAATTTGTTTGTTTTAACAAAAAACACCTCAGAATTTCGGACAAGGTTTAAGCCTCCTATAAAAAAGGTTTAGATTCGTAGAATTTAAAGGTATTTGAGATGATTTGGAAATGTAAATCGTTTAATTCACATTGTGCTCAATTTGTAATTTCACACGTGGATTTTTATGTTCTGTGCGAAAAAATTACTGCTAATTGTAACAACACATTTTAGTAACCCAATCTTCTGATAAGTTGGCGAGATAAGAGGGTATAGAATTTGTTATCGAAACTACAAGATAATATTATTCTGAGTACAATTCCATTGAGTTGGCGGTCTCATGAGACTACAGCCAAGTTTAACATCAATTCCACACATTAAAAAATTAGGCAAATGAGTAACGTGAGCATATTCAAAAAAAACTATCGAATTCAAATGTTTGATTTACACGCATGCAATGCAAATACATAATATCGTCCAAGGGAATTCTATGTCTGATTGAGAAGAAAAAAGCGTTATGAAAAAAATTGAAGAGTCGAGTCAAAAGTGTATTGGATTGATGAGCTGTGATGCAGACCGGAAGCTCTGAATCATTGTCCTCCAAGGGAGTATCTATTGTAGATGAGCAAACTCAGAGAGAGCTGTTACATCGTCGTCATTACCATCTGTCAAAAGAAATAATGGAGTTGAATGGAAGCTCTGAAAAAATATCCTTAGTTCATGTGCTCTCTTTTTTCAGAGAGAGAGACGCAATGGAATGCAACAGTTTGAATGGACCTGGCTCTTTCTTCCTCCTCTCTGTTCGAGGGAGGACAATGTCAGCGTATTTTGTGTGTCATGATGGGTATATGGGAATCACAGCGGGAGTGTTCCTCTCTCTCCACTTTTTCCAATCGAAGTGATTTCCTGACGCTCATAGATTTATTAAGAACTCTGTAAAAAAAGGCTGTTCTCTCTGCAGGTCCTACATTGACTCAAATTGCTACTTGTTTTACTCGCTCTCATTTACAAAAAAATAATATCGTCACAAAAAAGTATGAAGTAGCAGTAAGCGTAGAGATGCATGATTGCCGAGCCGCTTTTCTTTCGAGAATCGGTCTAAACATGAATCTGGTGGTGGTAGTAGATGCTCATTCGGCGTTGCTCATCGTAATGAATTGCACATTTCAGCGAATCACTGCCGTACTTACTCCCGTCATTCATTTCGAGTCAGTCACCTTAGGATAGAATTGATTGCTCGGCTTTGCTCACGGCGAAGCAATCATTGTAATAATCGTAGTAGACTAATTACTAATATTGCATGCCATCCACCATCTCTCAGAGTGTCTAATGGAACGAGCGACGATTTGAATCAAGAAAGTCCGATTATCTGGGCTTGTCTTGCTCCTTTCTCTTTGGCCAGTGGCCACACAAAAACCAAACGAGAAGTTGAACAATTTCAATTTTTTCCTCTCTCTCTCGTCTTTTGTTCTCAGGTTTTATGATTCTCTCTAAAAAATGCACGACAATCGAATTTCGTCGTCGTCATCATCTCCGTCTTTCTATGACAGGTTGAATAGCTTTTCTCGATCTCTGAAAAAATTGGGATATTGAGAGAGCGAGTGGATTGTATGGCATAGTTGAGGAGTACTTACATGATTGTATGTATTTATTAAAATGTGTAATTCTTCGAGACCGTGTCATGTCTTGTGCCGATGATGATTGCGCACACGGGGTGGTGCCTACTCGTCGACTTCTGTCTTTTGCATGGTCATCATCATCATGTGCATCACGGTGTGCTTTAATAAGCCACGATTATTGGCACCAAAAAATCTCTCACCAAATTAATTTCTGTTGTTCTTCAACTCTTTTTCATTAATTACATGTGTTCTCTCCTTTATGTGCTCCATCTCTGCCCGACATTCCGATGCACTGTAGCTCTCATTTTTCGTAGACAGAATGTTAGTTTTTTCTCGTGAAACGCAGAGTTCTGCAACATTTATTACTCACTGACTCTATTATTATTGTGCTATTATCGCTTTCAGCTTGCTACCGTGTCCCATATACATATATCCGTACACAGCAAAACATCTCCAGAAAAGAGAGGACTTTTGTGTCTCAAAGTATCTACAGGAAAAGATATAAGTATACAAGAGCCGACCATTACAGTTGCCTCTTCGTCATGCGAATGATGGTCGAGAAGCATTGCGATAATTATAATGACGGTGATTTCGAGCGTTTTATTACATGGTGTACTCTCAGCTATTTCGGTGCCTCTACATCTGGTGTCTTAAAGGTGAAAAAATTGAAGGAATGCAGAGAGAGAGAGAGAAGACATCAAATGAGAATGACAAAGATTTAAAGAGTACGCAAACGTTCTTTTTTTCCTAAGCAAAGCCAGTCCAATGAAAATGAATTAGATTGGAATTTTGCGTCATATATTTTGATCTTCGCGAGAGAGAAAGAGTGAGAGAGAGAGCGCATGCACAACAGTGGCGGCAATAGTAATAATAATAATCGTCAAAGTCATTCATGATGATGATGTTGATTGTCATTATTGCATGGTTTGCTTGCTCAACAACAAGAAGTCAATGAAATGGGCCGTGTTTTATGGGGCTGAAGGGGAAACAGATATATTGAGGGAGAAAGGAAAAGAGGCAGAGCTTGGACGATTTTGTTTTTGGAGTGCACACAGGTAGGAATCAAGGCATTGTAAGAAAAAGGATTATTACTGCCATGTGCTTGCTCCTCGTCGTCCTCATCATCTCACCATTTCGGCAGACATGATAATCAGGTAGCTTAGGAGGATTGATGATGCATGACAAATTCACTACTCGACTCACTCCACTCCTTCTTTTACACTTTGACAAATGGAACAAAAGGAAATAATCGAGTTTGAGAATGTGACTTTATCAGTCTCATTGTTTTCGCCAGAAGAGATCAGCAGATGGGTTTTTGGGGAAATGAGGAAGAATGAAACTGGTTGGAGGAGGAGGAGATTGAGAGATTCACTGAGTAAACAAAGGCTTCGAGAGGGATGATGATATGTGACCATTTCTTTCAAATCGATGTCTTACTAC
>JAHZMY010000332.1:0-18566 GCA_027743915.1 Seira sanloemensis
CAAATTTCTAAATTTCATTCCTAAATGGACATGAAATGTCACTAATGGAAAATTATTAAAGCAAAAATACAATTAGTTTTCAATTGTTGGACAAACAGGACAGTTGCTGCTAATGTATTACTGTTCTAATTAATATAGTGCTGTCATATAGTACGTCTGGTCAACGTATCCAGTAAAATTATATTAGGTAATATTATTAATGAATAGTTAAATAATATTCAGGACCAAATGAATGAAGTTTTGAAGGACTATCATGCAAATCTGTAGTATTTTATTTACCATACATATTTGTGCATGTACCTACAAAGAAAAGAGGACGTCTCACAGTGAACCGCGAGCTTTCTCCAGCTTGTACCTTGAGAGGCCTCCTCAAAAGGATTTCACAACTAGCCAAAACTCATAACTCGTTATTCCCTATCAAAAATCTCAAAATCATATATTCCAAAAGAGAGGGGAGTAGGCCTGAGGAAAATTTGTAGGGAAAATTGTTGAATTTTTACAATCGTTTAAAAAATCTAAAAAGAGAAATGTATTAGAGCCATTACACTGCACTCTCGGACGAAGAAGACGAGATTCATTCATTTTTATTCTCCCTCTCGCTCATCTTTAGAAGTCAGTTGAGCAATATAACATGAGCCATGATAATAGGACATGGGTAGTAACAGTAACGCTTTACCATTTTCTATTTTTCTTTGGACGAGACAGCCATAAGAACTGAAAATAGCTAAATGTGTACACATACACAATATACGCGCATAACTCGGATTGCTCTTCTTCAAGTCGGATGTAGTGAAAAAGAGAGAGGCAATGACTTGGAAATCACGAGTAGAAAACATCTTTCTTGTTGTTCTTGTTAAGCTTTCGAGTGGAGGGAAAAAAGTGAAAAGACCTTTGTGAGCTATTTTCTTTCCTCGTTTTTTTTCTCCTAATGGCTTTGTATTTACAATGGGATTCATTCATACAAACACACACACACACATTTACACTTCTTGTCATGGGAAAAAACAGCTCTTCTTTAATACATGCCAGCTTAAGGAATAAGGCATTTCAATACACGTTCCAACTTCAAAAAGAAAGAAAGAATTGTGAGTGCAGTACTTATGTATGTATGGAGGTACACGCTTTCACTTTACAAATGCACTCTGTAGGGCGGCTTGTTAGCTTTTCTCGATTTCATAAAAAAAGTGCTCCATGTACAACAGCCTTTTAGAAAAGATGATGATAAACGTCATATTTTTGATAAAGAAGAGGGCATAATGCATGCAACCAGAGAACCAGCCCATTTCACATGGAATACATGAATGAAGAAGAAGAAGATGCAAACACAAAAATTTCTTCGCATTTTGAGTGCTTGAAAAACAAACAGGAAAAAATCTTATTTTCCAGGGGGTAAATGACAATGTTATTTTTATTCAGAGGAGATATAATTTAGACACTGTGAAGTAGGAAAAGGGTAGCAAAGAGTTGCTAGTAGAGTCTGATAGCGATGGAGAATGGAATAATTTTCCCTTGAGGAGAGAAGAAGAAGAAGAGAAATAGACAAGGAAATATTCAACTGTCTTTCAGATTTGATAGGTGGATTATTTTTTCTCCCAGTGGGTGAAATGCATGTGATGTGATTGGATTCTGTGGCTGATGCTGACTGCAAATCTTTATAGAGCAATTACAAAGTGCTGAATTACAGTCAGTACATACTTGCATGAGTTGCATGCATTATTGTAACTTATTGCAACTATTTATACANTGTAACTATGCGTGTATTTATAATTTATATAACGCTTCTACTTAGATAATGACCGCAAGTTAAATAAGTAAGTATTTTGCAAGTTTTCTGTAGCGATCAATATCCGTGGTTTTTGTAACTGAATCTAGTAATTTTGTAAAAGACGGAGAGGAAAAAAGAGTTTTTCTTAATTCAGAATAATACATATGTGCGAGCAATGGAAATAATGAATTTCTCAATGAATGTCTCCCACTGCCATGAGTTAATGGAACTTTTGCTTGTTTATCTTCAAATTTATTTACAATGCAAAAAGCCATTCAGACATTTTTGACCCTTGAAACAGCCTCGCTCGCATTTACCCTTATTCGACTCATCCCTATTTCGAATGAGTTATGAGTATCATCACGAAAGCCAAGAAATGAAAGTATTTTTTCCTGTGGAAAGTGCCAAAGAGAGAAAGCTCAAATGAAACCAAATCCAATTCCATTCTGGATGAGAGAAAGCAACCTGGAAAGTAAATTATGTGCCAAGGAATAAATTCAAGGAGACAAGGTGAATCCATTTTAAAATTGTGCACCTCTTTTAAATAATCTCTAGTTCAATATAGAATTATTTTTCCTGATATGTGTCAAGTCAAAAGAGATTCTTGAGAATGCACAGGACTCAAAAGGAGGAAAAGAGGCAAAAAATGTGCTGAGCTCGGGGAAAAATGTTGCTTACAGTCATCCATCCCCTTTGCTTTGAGCTACGTTTGCACTTTTACACGGAGAAGGTGACGATGCTGTCTGGCCTACACCAGATCTATCGCAGAGATAGCACGAGTTCAACCCTGCAAAAGATGATTTTAAACTGATAAAATTTATGAAAAAAAATGTTTAAGAAGAGAGTATTTTGAAGGAAATGAAAAAAGATCACGGTCATTATCTTTTGCTCGCCAGGTTCAATGAATAATTGGACAGTCACAAACTAATTCTAAACGGTAGGATATTTACTTGAGGCCACCATTCCTCGACTCCTCCACGTGAAATAGTGGGTGCGAACGCGTGTGACTTAACTGTAACATTAAGTAGTTTCGATGAGAATGTAATAATGACGCAACTCCATTTCCCCCATCCCTCCGTCTTCAGGGACAGATTTTTAAGACTCGGATAGGAAGGTCTTTGGAAGATAAATTATGTTTTCTGTTAAGGTAGAGGACAAACGTAATGTGTCACGGATGAACCATAAGGAGTCGATTGGAATTTGGGCGTGGTCACTTCGTCTATGACAATAATGACCTTTTTCCTCAACTCTCACACACGCTTACTCCAATGTTTCCCTTTTCTCTTCAAAGAAATTATGAGGTCAAGATGATTACGACTTGAAACTGTATAGTAGTTCCGAATCAAGCAGGCAGCATTTTTTCCAGCGTGGCAACCTTCCAACAAGACGTCGCAATTTGAATACAGCCGAGGTCCACGATGTGAAAGTAGATGCGGCCTCCTCGGCAAAAAGAAAGAATTCACTGTGGCATTCCGATGCATTTTAACGTACTGCAAGAAGACAGTGTCCATAAAATGAAGAGAAACAAGAATGGGAAGGTTACCTTCCTCACTTAACTTTATAATCAACAAGGTCATAAAACTGATAAGGAAATGGAGAGAGCAGAGCAGTCTGCCCAGACTACGTACGGATAGGCCTTACAGTCGTAGCCGAAAATATTAAGGATGTCGGGAGGGAAAGAAGGATAATGGTTTCAGATGGGGATGCCTTCTTCTGTTTCCTTCGCAGTAACACATTGTTTTGTCCGTTTCCATTAAGAAAAGGATGCAATTTTCGTCTTCCTTCCCTGTTCAGAAGCGAAAAAGCATTTCATTTCTGGTTTTCGCTCTCTCGCTCTCTCCGTCTCGCTTTCCACCCAAAATGATAATACATTGACCCCTCCTGAGAGTATTTCAAATGAATAAAGGAGATGCAAAAAATACACAACACGGAATACAAAAGCATATCCGGTTTCCTCCTCATTTAAAAAATAAAGAGGGGAAAGTGAAGGAATTGGAAACGTCCCAGACCAGTCGATATATCGCTGTCGCAGCTGATTAACTCAATGCTACAGACAAGGGCCCTTCTTCCGTCGTGTCTTACAGATTAAGTTGGACAGGAAAAAAAGTACAGTTAAAAGTAGGAAAAGAGATCGACTTCTCCAAAGTTTCAACTTTGCTACAGATATATACATACGAAACAAGAGTCTGTCTCGAGTCACCCCACACGTAAGAATAATACACCCTCTGGAAGAAAAACGAAGTTTCCAAAAAAGACCAATCTCCGAGAGTTAAGCTATGGCCTCCGAAGAGCGAATCAAAGTCAACTCGAGTTTTCATCACTCCGACGAAATGGCTCAAGAGGATACCATCTAGGAGCATAAAATTTTACTCCCTTTCCACCACTCGAGTTTACAGTAGTGTGAAAGTGTTTGGTCTGCCGCATGAGGACTAAATGATCCCGTTGTCACTGAATCTAAACACAGCATCATTCACTGCACGATGCTTATCAGTTGCTATTCAATGTCGAACGGGACGGAACTGCATTAATGTAGCAGTTCCCCTCCAAATCCATTCCATCTCGGGAAAACTCAGTTGAGAAAAGTTGTACGTCTTCGTGGAATTCAAAATTAACTTTCTTCCACTTTGATTGATGATGGGAAAAACTGAAAGTGAAAAAATAATAAAGAAGAAGAATATTGGGAATCAGTTGATATCGAAAGAGCTATCTCAATGAACGAAATTTATGAGCTTGACTTTTAGCAAAGGAAACCAAGTGCGTACAAGTTGCAAGACGTTATGTAAGAAGTGCGTAAGCCAAGAATGCGGCGCAGGAGCCAACTTTTTTATAATTAGATGGGAGAGGAATGAGTGAATGAATCCAGTCCGAAATACTTTTAGTATCATCGTTTTTTGATTGGTTTAATAGCAAATTTGTTTCCTCGGGTAAATTATTTTTGTATTAGGTAAAAGTATATATAGCATTGAAAATCCTCACTGCTTTTTATACTCTACTGCCATACTGCGTGGAAGGTTTAATTAATAACGTTTATAGTATTTTTCATGTTTTTTTTCGACATTCTCCGGAGCGTACATACATACGTTTAAGCAGAATATATGTATAATATTAGAAGTAAGTATGTATATTTAATTGTTTCATTGTAATTCTTTTACTCGAATCCCATTTTTTTCTCTAAATCCTGTATATTTTTCTTCGCCTTAACGGTCGATTCGTAGCTTAGGTATCTGTATATAATAACAATAATAACAGTTTCTCTTCTCCTAAAATATTTGGCATATCTACAATGAAAAAATTAAAGAGGATACTAACTAACTAAATTTTAAAATGTTTCTCTACAACCATTTTTCCTGAAATCAAACTAAATGTTATAAGTATATATATTAAACATTTATATACGTATTGTAGTTTTTGATTATTACCATGTAGCATTCTTCTCTCAGTATTATGTAAATCAACAATTTATATAATAATATCTATATCCTGGTTACTTGTCACTCATACTTGAACCATTTAAAATTGTATGGTGGACAAACGAATAGATAAAAATTACATTGTAGTATGTTAAATATTGTAGTAGTTGATTCACACAGATTTTCCTCCATTCTCTCTCTCTCCATTTGCTCTGATTCAATTCAAAATTGTTTATGTATTTGCATTACATACTACTTCGCAGTAACATTTTAATAGTTTATTTATAGATATATGCGTCATTCGATATATTATTTATATAAATACTCGTAAAAATCTTTTTTCCAACCTGTCAAGGTAATTAACAGCAGCGACGACAAACATCATGTATAATTTCAGTTTTCAATTCATACCGAGAGGAGTAAATATTTGAGAACAATATTCAGCTTCCAGCTACTACTAGATTTGGTCGTACACAAGGAAAGAACGAAACGAGAGAGAAAACGAAGCTACCATTTAACGATATTTCATAAACCGTCTAAAAATTTCATTGAGCTAAAAAGAAAGTACTATAAAATACTTTTAAAATAGAGTTCGCACTGGTAAATCGTAAAACTAAAGTTGCCAAAAAAGGAAATAATTTTGTAGCAGTAGAATAAAACTATTCATTCGTAGAAAGCAAAAAAAAGTCGAAGTGTTTGAGACAATAAAGCAATAAAAGTAAAAGGGCACAAAAGTACAGAGAGATGAGAAATACGTAGTATAGACTTAATAACAACCGTAGAGATAATTAAAACTTAATTTACAACAATTGATCTATTACCTAATAAAAATATACGGAGAAAGCTAGCACGTTAAAAAGGTCAGTGGTATAGATTTCCAGGAAGTATTGGTGATGTTCCCCTTTACTGAGATTTGGTTTCGTATTAATGCGAAGTGTCAATGTGGTGATAGCACGAGTAGCACTATAAAACATATAGATTGCACGCACACAGATACAAAAACTGTTTTGTATCATTGGCTTGGCTTAAGACTTTCTCTTTTTGGCTGATGGAGCTTTTGCTGATTTGTTATAAGAAGAAGACGATTTCGAAGAGCCAGTAGTTCTTTTACGTTTCTTAGGGTTAACAACCTTCTTCGGTGGCGGTGTCTTAAAGATATCATAATTAGTCGATTTACTCGTATTTCTATTGCTATTAGCAGCATTGTTAGTAGGTTTGGTGAAGTTGTTGGTGGTAGCACTAGAGGATGATTTAGCTTTCGTAGACGCAGTAGTAGTAGTAGATGATTTTGTCGACGTGGATGTAGACGGTTTTGGTTTCGCAGTTGTAGACGCTTTCGACTTTGTCGTAGAACTATTCGTATTAGGTTTATCGGATGATGTTGTCGCCGTACCAGACTTTGAAGGCGACGATGTGGCGGTTGCGGTACCAGTCTTAGCGCGGGAGGTTGTCGCAATGGCTGGCACTGGCATCATGAATGATAGCGGAGTGACACCATTCCTTTGAGGTGTCGACGACGTGGCGGTGCAAGGCTTATCAGACGCGGATGTTGCGGTACAAGGCTTATCAAATGCGGATGTTGCGGTACAAGGCTTATTCGAGTAAGTTGCGATACCATTGAATAATAACGACGACGACGTTGCGGGTGCGAAATTAGAATTAAGATTAGTACTAAAACTCATTACGGTTACAGGATCTATCGGTCTGTAACCGTAGTTCTTTCGTTGCTACGATAACTCAGAAGTGCTTTTTAGAATCTGAAGAGCCTGTTTCACATATCGAACGAGATCTACTAGTGAATTGTGTATCGTTAAAGGTCCAAACTGACGATCGAGTGTTATAAAAAAGTCTGCATGGGAAAAAACAAAAAATGATCTACTAGTGAATTGTGTATCGTTAAAGGTCCAAACTGACGATCGAGTGTTATAAAAAAGTCTGCATGGGAAAAAACAAAGAATGCGCATTTTGTAATTTTTTACCTAAAATGCAGGCAAATGCTTGCTAATCCGTATACTACAAAAAATGCTTACCTTCAATATGATATTTTTCTACGAGATGATCCGCAGCTTCCCACAGTTCATGTGCACTAAGAAGGTTAACAGTGTTGTTGCACGTTTTCTGCATGTTCGCATACAGAGAACGAGGAATCGTCGTCATAATCTGGTTAGGATGATGAGGTGAAGGATGCAGCGAGGATGAAGCAGCCGGAGAGGAGGTTGGGGAATGCGGCGAAGGAGTGCTGAGCTGAGGGCTGCTAGCTATTGGAGGTAAGTCTAGAGTGGGATGTCGTTGAAAGTGATCCTGTAGATACTGCACCATCTCCTTTGTCTCGCGCATCTTTATCTTAAATAACTTATAGGACAACATTGATTGGCACCGCATACTGCAAAAAAATCAGAAAAATGAGAACTCGTTAGCCCTATTATAGAAAAAAAAGTTGTGACAATTTTAGTTGCGAAAAAGAGCGGAACCCACCTAAGTACAATTATCTTCGCTTCCATTGGGTTTGAAAATTCTGCACCACGATTGCGAAATCTGCTACCGATATAACGAATAAGAAGGTAAGTCTAGAGTGGGATGTCGCTGAAAGTGATCCTGTAGATACTGCACCATCTCCTTTGTCTCGCGCATCTTTATCTTAAATAACTTATAGGACAACATTGATTGGCACCGCATACTGCAAAAAATCAGAAAAATGAGCACTCGTTAGCCCTGTTATAGAAAAAAAGTTGTGACGATTTTAGTTGTGAAAAAGAGCGGAACCCACCTAAGTACAATTATCTTCGCTTCCATTGGGTTTGAAAATTCTGCACCACGATTGCGAAATCTGCTACCGATATAACGAATAAGAACCAACGTATCTTTGTACATAGTGAATGCAGCGGTGGAACCCACAGTTCGGTCCCGTTCCATAGAGATACCAGTCAGTATGAAGTACAACCCTGCCTCTAAGTACACGGATGCTTGCGTTGTACTCACTCTCTCGCCGTCAGCCTTATGTTTCAATCTTTTCGCTTCCTCCAAGTAACTATCCTGGTCCCTACTGCATTTTCAAAAAACAAGAATGAATAAGAACCGCACAAATCATCATAAAGTTTGAAAATCGTCGCACCAATAATACAAGATGCTAAGCACATGTTTTGTAATTACCGAGCGTAATAATCTTCAAAGTTGTCAGTTTTCTCAAAGTAACTATAGTACACTGGTTGCGGAACGACCACTGGCGAAGGAAGGTGTGGAGGGTTAAGCGACGAGTCTGGAGCTTGTACCACGTCAAGTTCTACCGGCGGAGTTCTCGTTGTGCTTACCGACACCGAGTCACAGGACGAGTAGCCGAGAACATTAGAGGACACCTCGCCACAAGTGGTTTCCTCCTCAACCTAAAAAGAAANCGTCAAGTTCTACCGGCGGAGTTCTCGTTGTGCTTACCGACACCGAGTCACAGGACGAGTAGCCGAGAACATTAGAGGACACCTCGCCACAAGTGGTTTCCTCCTCAACCTAAAAAGAAAAAAAGGTCGTTTTCCTATGTTACATGCGAGTAGTGTGTAATGGAGAAATTGGGTAACACAATGCCAAGATTCTCTTTTAGTTGACAAGAAATCGAATTCATTGGGCTTTTCGAAATTTCATGCATGTGTATGAATTATCAAATAATCAGTGTAATCAAATAATCAAGGCCTTTCGAATATCTCTCAAATGAATACCAGATTCTCGTATCTTTTTTCTCTGGAGATCACATTCTTAAGGCAGTCAAACTCGTCCGAGTTGTCATCTAACTGCTCTATACGTAGTAATCAATATCAGCCGTTGTTGTTTGAAATGAGAAAACGTTTTGCATGTACCTTGGAATGAGAATCAGGCTCATGTTTGGTCTTGGTCTTCTTTGGTGACGATGATGATGATGACTTTACCTTTTTGGATTTGGACCGCTTCTTGCCCCGGAAGTCTAATTCTGAACACAGGGAATCATCTAGAGGGAGACGACCGGGAAGTGGAGTGTGAACCACCGTCGTGGCTGTCTCCTTTGCATCTTTCCCGTGGTCACTGGAGCTGCCCACGCGACTAGAAATGTGATGAACTCGTTTCTGAAACAGCTCTGCATTGCCTAATGATGATGACGAAGATGATCCTCCCAAATGATCCTTTAAGTGATCCTTTAAGTGATCTTTTAAGTGATCTTTCAAATGATCCTTCATGTGATCTTTTAAATGATCTTTTATTGTCTTCCCTCCTTTCTCAGTACTGTCCTTCTCAATCTTTAGTAAAATCGGAGGAGGCGCCATAGGCGGAGGAGGTGGCGGAGCCATCAGAGCCGGCTTCCGCTTCAATTTGCTCAGATTGATTTTCACGACAAGGGATGAGTGCAGCGCGCTAGTCTTATCAAGTTTCAAAGATAACTCCTCCTTCACCTTGGGTGCCGGAGGGGGCGGCGGAGGCAAGAGGATCGACGCATTATGAATAGATGAGGATTTTCCAGCACCGGAAGAGCCTGGCACACAAGCAGCAGACTTTTGATTCTTTTTCCCATGCGAAGCACGAGACGAGGTTGACGTGGACTCCTTGCCCTTCGATGTTCCTCCCCCGTCGTCCCTCTTACTTTTGGAGGTGGGCTCGATCACACCGGAGACACCTGCAGACGTAGCACTCGCGTTCAGCTCTCCGTTGTGCACATTGTTCGAAACGATCTCCTTGCTCTTCTTCCCACTATCTTTGGCTTGCACGCGGTTCGAGGATGATGAGCCTCCTGCAGCACCAGCAGAAGTACTAGGCTTAACCGAACTCGAACTTCCTGACATGGACGAGGAGGTCGACGCGATGGCAGCACTGGCGCTACCGCTGGCGCCATTGCCGTTGGTATTGGGCACAGCGGAATTCGGCGACCGTCCTAAGTCACTACTATCACCACGTGTTGGACTATCCACCTTTTTATTTAACTTAAACAGTCTTCTAATTGTATCATTCTTATTTCGGTCTTGAATGTTATTCTTCTTGCTATTCTTTGCATCTGTGGGAGACTCCTCGATGGGTGGTGGCGGCGGCGGCTTCGGTTGTGCGTTGTTACGTTCTACGGAAGACGAGTTGCGTTTACGCTTTCGCGTCCCAGCACCGGCAGCGTTGGCAGGCTTACTTTTCGGCTCTTCTTTAATTGTAGGTCGGCCTGCGTCCTTCTTTTGCTTGTTTTTGTCTAAATCTTCCTCACTGCTGCTCCCACTCAGTTGTTTGGATTTTGTTACCGGGTTATTGGTCGAGTTTGGCGTTTTTGTGGATGCAGATGAAGGAGGTGGTGGCTTTGGAGGAGTGATTGGTTCTGCTTTCACCTCCGTCTGACTTCTGGTGATTTTACCTACCAATTCAAGTTACCAACACCAGCATGTAAAATCTGCATGTTTCTTCATTACATAATATTTATATTGCGTATATCATGATGAAAAATTGTCGTACGAGTTGGAGGTGCCGGGGCAGTCGGCGTATCCAGGGGACTAAGAGACTGCGACTTATTGTATAGGGAAGTGGAAGATACTAAAGAGTCAGTTTTCACGGGGGCATCTCCAGGAGAGGTTTCCGAATTGATGGCATTGACCTGATGCGCAATTGGTTTCACATCCTTCAAAAAGGATGTTACACATTCAGGTTAATTAACTTTGCATATGAATACTTGCAGAGGTACATATCTAATTTCAACAAGGAACAATCTCAATACCTTTGGAGATTTCGCTCCTCCAAGGACAGAAGTGTTTGTTGTATTTGATTCCGATTGAGTACCTCTGTAGTCGTTCTTGCGGATGAATGAACCAAGGTTCCAACGAGTAAGGCGAATTCTAGAACGTAATCCATGCATGTCTGTTATGTACTACCCGCGCTTAAATTCTTTGAACTATCTCAATTCATCTGAGCTTACAGTGCTAGGGGTGACTTTCGGAATCGCCACCTCAATCTTATCCCCTCCAGTTTGACTTCCACTGCTCGAGTCCTCAGACTCAGAGTCGCTAGTTTCTGACTCATAGCTGGAGCTACTGTCACCACTAGAGTCCATCCTTTGCACTGGGGAAGGCGCATGCGCCATTCCACTATCTCGAATTGATCTGCAAATTTAATTTCAAAATTAGTATTGCTTTCAGAGCTACATTCGTTTTTTGCAGAAACTTGTTGCAATTGACTTACTGTACTATCTTTTCCTCGCTTTTTGAAGACTGTCATCATAAAAGAGAAAGTCATTAGATGAGCAATACCTACATACATAAGAATTCCTTTGCGAGTACAAGGGAAATGAGCTTACACGTCGTTGTGTGAATTTTTTTGCGGTAGTTTCCTTAACAGGCGTTTGGATTGCAGTTAAAGGAGCAGTAACATCCATCATTTCCTATTACAAAAATACTCAGTTTAGCTTATATCTTTTATTTTAATAAATTCGTGTTATAAATGACAAATATAGTGTATAAAAATCAAGTAAATGTGACAGACATACTCATCGAGTCTTTTACTAACAATTATACATACCTTTAACATACTCTCGATCTCCAGCTGGCTATCAGCCTAAAATAATGAAATCAAGATTTACATGATTGACATTAAATTGTTGAATTAAAGTACATACAAAATTGACGTTTTTGGTAAAAATATTAAATAGGAATAAAATTTTAAAAAACTCATATAAGAAAGGAAACCGGATGAAGGGAAAGGAAAGCAGCTACTTACGCGTTCGAGAGCTGGTTTCTTGTTTGAAGAGGCATGTTTAAGAGTTTTAATCTCCAGCTGGCTATCAGCCTAAAATAATGAAATCAAGATTTACATGATTGACATTAAATTGTTGAATTAAAGTACATACAAAAATTGACGTTTTTGGCAAAAATATTAAATAGGAATAAAATTTCAAAAAAACTCATATGTATATGAAAGGAAACCGGATGAAGGGAAAGGAAAGCAGCTACTTACGCGTTCGAGAGCTGGTTTCTTGTTTGAAGAGGCATGTTTAAGAGTTTTCTCATCAGCACCAGTGGCACTTGTTTCATGTGATTCCCTATTTAAATGTAAAGCATTCAAGTTTGCAGTCTTAGCACTGGAGACATTCACGGATCCATCCGAATTTACATCAGTCACTGAACTATTACCGCTATTTAAAATGTTATTAGAACTATTGTTAAAACTTGAAGCAGTCTGCCGAGCTGGGTTATTATTGATAGCACAATTCACATAGCCAGACGAGTTCCGTGAGCTACTACTATTGCTGTTGGATGATGAGGACGATGAGTTGCTGAGGCTGCTGCTATGATGATGGCTAGCTGAGCCGCCACCAGCACCGTGTTGAGAGGAAGCCGAGTTGAGGACAGACGTGGAGTTCGAGTTTGACGAAGAGTGATTCGATGAGTTTAAGAGATGGGCCGACTGGCTATGGGACAATGACGGAGCTCCTTTCGGTAATGGATTTCGAAAGTTACCAAAATTGAAATCCGAGGAATTGGAAACCAGACTATTCGTGCTGCCGGTCGGATTAACAACTGTTGCGGAGTTGCTGCTACCTAACGAGTTTGCAAATAAATTTCGGTTGTGGTGACTCTTCGATCCCGTTTCACTAGAAGACTGTCCAGAGGAAGCCGCGTGAGAGTGGAAGTAATTTGGGTGCTTATTATTGCCTTGTTCAATAGAATTATGTCCTCCAACCAAAGACTGAGGTGGTTGCCTTATTGCAACCGGAGTTCCAGGTAATGAGCCTTGATCTACACCAATCAGGTTCGTCAGGCGTCGGGAAGAGGGGTCGAGTATCAAATGTCGGACCGTATCAAAACTTCCCAAAGTATTCGCTATTTGCGCAGTGGTCGTGTCATCAACCGATGGTTTGACCTGAGCAAGTCAAGGAAAAAATTATTAGCAATCAATTGCATGAAAATTACGCTACCAACAGCTTGCTAATTCAATTGGCGTACCTTGACGGGAGCACGAAACAAATCCTGGGCGCCTACACTGACATCTTTGTCATCATTCGGAAGCATCTGCTGCCGTTCTTGCCGCTGCCTTTCCCTTAGTTTCTCTCTGTCTCGCTCTGAAAATGCGATATAACAAAAACCGTTCAAAAGCTTTGAAGGTGCACTCTGTGATTAGGTGATTAGACAGGATGTCAGACTAAAATGAAAAAAGGACTGGACAAACAAAATCAACACACTTTTAAGCCAACACACAAAATCTCATGCAGTCTTTATTCATTATACAATTAGCACATTCCTTCCGTTCCTAGCCCACTTCCTATTCGGTAAGTACATTTTTATACCCTAACACGAAAAAGGCTGCAGGTGTTAGGTTATATAGTAACAATAGGCTAGTAGTATGAAATTGCAAAAAATTAAAAGGAGTTTTTAATGCAGTAATCTTGCACTAACCGTTTCCTTTCCACATACCGAAATCCATTCCAAATTGATCATAAGCTTCGCTTCGTACCTCTTTAAAGCCCTATCTTATGGTCTCTTTTATTTCTCTCCAATCACACTTGCGAAACGAAAACTACAAATTTAAGTTGCTTTTTTACACAGTTTTTAATCCATGCAAAACACCATCATTCACAGTAATTGTTGTTTCAGAGGTTCCCTTACCTTCCTGTTCGTAAGCACTACTTGTGTTTGTGTTAAAATAATAAGATTGTCCTATTCGTGCCTCCATTTTATTCGGCGAGAGGAAGAGTACTTTTCTACAGGAGCTGTCAGAAAGTAAAAAGTTTATGGTGAGTAAGTATAAAAAGTAAGGCAAAAATTTTCGATCAGTTTTTTTTTCTTCCAACGTCAGCAGACAACAGAAGAGCTTTTTTTTCTCTCTCAAAAGACACAAGAAAGCAGAAAATTCAAAGAAAAAATGACAAAATTATATTAATAATAATTTATTTTAGAAACCAGAAAAAAAATCTTGCAAAAGATTGCAGAGACTACTGAAGTGTACAGTACTGAAATTGAAAAACCCGTGAGTCGTTGACGCTTCGGTTGTATCATGAAGACTAAATTATAATACTGCACATTATTCAGAACTCAGAATGTACCTTCAGATTGTACAAGAAAATTAATATCTGTATTTCATGCAGTAAAACACAACCAAATCACACCGAGTCGAGTCGTAAAAGTCCTCATACTCTCCTATTAATTAAATGGCTACAGTGAGGCAATGAACAAGTGTTTTTTTTTTCGTTTAGAAATTTGAATGCCTATCTTCGCAACCGTATCGTGAAAGTCGTAAAAAGCAAAGAAGGAGGTTTTTATGCATATATATGAGTTTGAACTGAACGCTCGGTTCAAATCAAACTTAATAGAAAAAGGGATTTGGGTTTTGAAGTGAGCAGGTCAGTCAAGTCTAAGATGAAGCTCTTATCCTAGCACACCAGAAAAGACAGGAGAGGGAAACGAGACGTGGAACGTTATCAGCTCGGTTAAAAAGATACTCCTAATTAGGTCTTCTTGGTCGTGCTTTTTAGTCAAATTGTTAAAAAAAATATTGTCTCTGGGATTTAATTTGGGTAAAGACTCAATTAAAGTTAGGCTTGAAGGCGAAACCTCGCTCGATTGTCATCTTATCCAAAGTCAAAAGTCAATATGGTTTAGCTCACAAAAGCCAGTAAAAAGAAATAATATGAATGAATGGAATGGACCAAAAGGACAGATTGGTTTTTCGACGTTTCGTTATTCCTGTCCTAATCTGAACTAAAAGGTCGCGCTGGGTACCAACTCAACTCTGCGAAGTTCCTCAATATGGTGACGGGAATGGTCCCGTCGACTATATGTACAAGGAACTATTTTACACCCTTTTCCATCAAACTGATATTGATAATGAAGGTATTGGAAACTATTAAAAAAGTTGGAGAAAATCAATTCGCCCTGATTCTTGAAACCTAGAAAATTGTTGTAAAGTAAAAATAAGCGATAACTGAAAAGAAAGGTTTTAAAACGTTTTCAAAAAAAATCCACTTTTCAGGCAAATGAAGTTTAAAACATGCCAAAAAGTGGTGCCATGCCTACTTTTACTGGTGACTAATACAGGTTAAAAAACTGTTGCACAATGTACTTTCATAACTTTCCATTGTCTTTTTCTTATGTGTATTTAACCTTCCATTCTTCTCGGAAAAATGTATGGCATGATGTTCATTCTCTCATGTTTTATTGTGTAAATGCTGCTTTGCAGTTTCCACCGACGGTTAATAATGTCGCAATAAATTTGCTCAATATAAATGTCTCTTGGTGAACTCAATAACTCAGCCTATCTTCGCTTTTTTCTTCTAACGTTTTTGTGGATAAAGGAAACGTTTCTTTTTTCATTCTACATCAATTAGAAGAAGAATAAACGAGCGGATTAGTCAAACCAAATGGTAGTTAAAAATCATGGGTTAAACAATAGACACACGTTGTGCAACTCATGGAAAATTAAGTGTTCAGCTCTTCAGTTCTAAGTGTTGCTTTGTAAAAAAAACACCATAGGAAATGCATTTTTAGTTCCTGTCTTTTTTAGCTAAAAATAGTATACAAACTACACATTAACATTAAATCTATATATTATATATGTATATGACTTTTCAAAATTCTGCAAGTAATGGACTATGCAAAAAAAGGCTAATTTTTTTGCTTCAAACTTTACCTCTGGCAGACTGTTTATTTGGAATGCCATCATGACGAGATGAGCCTCGCAGCATATTTTACCAATTGCTGGAACATTGATCTTGGCCTAGGCTCTGTAAGAGTCACAGGCTAGTTTGGTTATCCTTTCCTTTTACGATGACATGAGGTCTCTCTTATGCGCTTCAAGTTATTGAGGTTGACGACGTTCCCACGAAAAAAAAAACTTGCTTCAGTTTGATCCCGGATTCTTTAAGTCTCGCGTGCTAATTTCACCACAATTCTCCTTTGAGTTCCTTTGTCGTAGTTACCGCAATCAATCGGTGAGTCGCACAGGTAATGTAAATTAGTAGGCGGAAATAGTTTCCTCAATAATTTCAATATTTCAATCCAAATCCAACAAACAAACTGCAGAGACGTAGCACTAACGACGGAAGAAGAGAAGATCCTGGTCTACTTTAAGAGACTTTTTTTATGTATGTACATTTACAATTGCAATGTCTGTTGCTATTGCAAAAAGTGCACACGATATTTTGACTTCTTCCGGAGTTTCAAGATCCTTTTTTTAGAAAGAAGTAATACTTTTCGCTGATGAGGCGAAGGAAAAATAATAATAATATGAGGTGAACTGATGATGAGTCGCTGGAAATACTTTTCTCTTTTCCGTACTCCGTTTTTATGGATGTGATGTAAGACGTAAACTTATAGATTTTTTTTCTCTGTGGAGAGAAAGGTCCCTTTCTTGTGAAATTTTTTATACACAATTTCTTTTAAAAATCGAACACGGGTACAACAACATAATTAGTGGAACACATATTTTTGCTACATAATATTTTATGCATGTATATTTATTCAAAAAATAGAAAGATGTGGATGAGATGATGATTATGTGATGTGATGATGATTATGAGGAGATGATGGTCTTTAGGTTTAGGGAAGTTAGATTGGTCGCTACTGCTGTTGCATTTTTACTTTGACGAGAATATAGCATCAAAGTCAGAGAAGAGTAGTAGTATTCGCTCTCTTCTTGTGTGTGTCTCTCTTTGCGCTCCTAACTATACCTTTTCTATCATCATGATTATATTTTAACCTCATATAAATTTCTTTACTACTACGAAAAAAACTTGTGTGTGCCTCTCTGCCTCGCTCTTTCTATTTCACTTTTTCAGCCCCTTTGATACTTTACTTTTTGGCAAATAGATAATACATATATATACGCCGTTTATATAAAGGAGAGTGCATTACTACTAGTCCTCGTACTTACATATTACGGATTTTACTCACATATAAGCCAACTTCACTTTAACATGGCCAGGCCAGTTTTTAAGTAAAACGAAAAAAATACACACATAGTTGTACATCTCTCTCACACTACTTAATGCAATGTGGAAAAATGAGTTTAATTATATTCATAGTAGAGAGAGGCACAAAATTATGTATATACAGAAGATACGTACACATAATATTATGTATCTGTACATGTATGAAGAAGAAGAATCATCATCATCATCATATCATTGGCATTGCAATGCATTTGTTTTGTTGCATGGCCATCGGAGAGAGAAAAAATTGTAAGTCGTAGTCTTAACATGCTTATGCTCCCAAGAATAGGAGGAATTGTGAGGATTTCGTCGGCAAAAAAAATAAGGGAATAAAATGTAGTCTGTGATATGAATGAGCACCAACTACTACTCATATTACTCTCAGGCAAATACGGTTTAACTTCGCACATTAAACGGATTGGAAGGACGACGGATGGACGACATTTCATACATGTTTGAAAGAAAAAAGGGGTAAAGAAGTGTAGAGTATGAAATGAAATAAAAGTTTCTCCTCTCTCTCTCTCTCTCTCTTCCATCACCGTCATTAAAATGCTCATACGTCTTCTAGCAATGCTCCCTTCATGTCCTTTTTTGAGCGACTAGAAGATTTTTTTCTCTCTCTCTCTCTCGTAAGTAGGAAAACAAACGAAGAAAATAATGTATGAGCCAAATGGTGTGTATTTACATGATGATGATCGTGATTGTAATGCAACAATACTCTACAGTCTCTCAATCTGTTCATAATAATTTTTGAAGTCTCTCTCTCTCAACTCTCACATTCTCGTCTTGTATTTCTCTGGCATGACATAGAGCTCTCTGACTCTCTAGCTTCTCATACCTGTAGGGTTTTTTTCTGAGCTTGTGCAATACTCGCCTCACTCACTTGTGCTGTGCAGGGATATCAATTTCTATGACTTATCCTTCAGATACCGATGCATAGGTTTAGCATTGTTCACAGCTCTTAACTACGCACTTGGACAGAAAAAGTAGAAAAAAGGACAAACTCGAGTCAGTTTCGTGACAAGACTGCGTTCCCTACAAGAATTTGCTCTTTGATGCTTCTACATTAGGTGCAATCTATGGTCACACTTATTTTTCGGGACAATTTTTTTGCGCTTTTGAATTAAACTTTTTAAATGTACACTAAAATAATTTGTCTGGTTAAGTTTCAAAGGATATCGAGCTTGCCTATTATATAAATACTATGAGAGATGAAACTAATTAGCGAATGTCCGAGTTGCATGCAATTAATTACGACTACGCATTGCACATAATGATGTTGGCGTCAAATGAGACAGGCGCTTGAAGCGACAAGGTTACGTTACTACTACTCCTCCATCAGCCTCAAAGCTCCAGTTGTTGGTGAAGAGGTACAAACATTGCGGCCTCAATTCAACAGGGCAAGCTAAGATACATCCTGGACGTGTGCGGAAGCAAAGGAAATACTAGAAGGGTTAAAGACATCTACTTTTTTCATAGTTACATT
>JAHZMY010000333.1:0-11978 GCA_027743915.1 Seira sanloemensis
AGTGTGTGATTGTTGCGATGACGTAACGTAAACAGACATGTGTAGTCATGTGTAAATTCTCTTAATCAAGTTCCCTTCTCCATTCTGTCTCAGGAGATAATACAAACTGCTGAATCAAGGTTTGGTGGACTGTCTGAAAAGGGATAAATTTCATTTGGGAG
The DNA here is from genome assembly GCA_027743915.1 of Seira sanloemensis. Classification (NCBI taxonomy): domain Eukaryota; kingdom Metazoa; phylum Arthropoda; class Collembola; order Entomobryomorpha; family Entomobryidae; genus Seira; species Seira sanloemensis. The sequence continues at coordinate 162 of JAHZMY010000333.1, forward strand.
AGAGTAAGAGAGACAGAGAGAGAGGAAAAACAAGGCAGATGATCAGTTCTGCAGTAAAAGTACAAAAGGCTGTTGTCGTTTTATGAAAAATGAAAAAGTGGATTTAAAAAATTGCTTGAAAGATGAATGCGATATATGCATTCCATGCTTTGTGCATTTTTCATACGTGACAATGGTGCATAGTAATAATATACATGGGGGATGCTGCTGGAGCGAGTTTAAATCAGATTACATAATATTAATACGGGGCATGATATATAATATTTTAAAATAAAACAGCGCAGTCATGATCATTCATCTGGGGATTCAGTAACTCAAATCTCGGTTGAGTATATATTTTTAAAAAACTAAATTGTATTTTTGGTTATTAATAGGTTGGATCTTTGGTTGGTGAGATGAAAGCGTGACAAATTAAAATGTCCGTATGTCTTTAAAAAATAAATGTTGAGATTTATACGAAGTCTTCGTGAATATTTTCTGACTCAAAATTTTAACGTATTTGTATATAGTATACTATATATTATATAGTTTATATACATATATATCAAGTATTTTTGAAAAAGCGATGAATATTAAAACACATTACGGATAAATACATTTCACCGGGTGTCTATGTAATTCGGAAGCCGAATTGCGATCCTGGCATCAAATGAGTTTAGACTACTTGTGGGATAAATATGGACTAGTAGCTTACATAGGTATATTAAAAGTGATTAGATTTATCTAGGATCTACGATGGGAATAATCTTAAACAATTAAAAGATTTTTTGCATAGCCTACTTTCATTCAACATGAAGATATACTGTAAACATTGTGAAAGTCATAATAATATTACCCATGCGAAATGCAAAAAATAAATGATTCAGTTGGCATTTGTGTAAATATAAAACTTGTACATCTGAAGTCACACATAAAGTGATATAGTGACATTTAGTGATATAATTACCTCAGACAAGGGAATCAGTTGGCAGTAAACATCACTTATATTTAATTATAAGTACTATTGAAATTTATTTGATTTTATTAGAAGCCAAGAAACTCGCGTAGTAATGTTTGGGCAAATCGATTTTTAAAAAGAAAGAATTCATTTTTGCATTGGTATCCAATAATATTTTTTATGCCAGATTGTTATGTTGTGGGCCAAACACCGGGTGAACCATGAAATAAAATTTTTCACATTTCTACAAATCCTGTCTACTTGAATTGGTAACGAATGTGTGAATTATGAATAGGTTGTGAGAAATCTGAAACTAATACAAATCAATCTCTTATGCATGCTTATATGTCTATATGTACATTAAGTTGTTTGTACCACATTCACATTATTTTTAATTTTAATAACTCTTTTGACAATCTCAAGTCTAGTATCGGTGAATGACATGGGTTTATTGATACGTGCATTTAATTAATACGTGAGAATGTCTCAACATATTAAAAGTTACAAGAAGCTGCCTTGTTAACGCATATTTATTCTCCGCTCACACCATCAAATCGAATGCGATGTTTTCAAAAACGAACTACAATTAACTTTAAATTTGCCTACCATCGCTGCAAACAATTTTCAGTTTTGCCCTCTCTCCCCTTTCGCTTCCAATCTAAATCTGTAGCTGATAGATTTTTTTTGTGTTGTCGTCGTGCAGCAACAGCAGCTTCCTTTTAATCTTACGCATCAACTCCCATCCTGTAGCATTTATTATTATATTCCCCTAGTCCTGCCTCCTATACCTACATATATTGCCCTTTGTTCGAATTTAATCACAAAGTTGAAAATTTTGTCGATTCCAATGTCATTCCCCACAGCATGGCTTTGGAAGTGCCTTGCCTCCCGTATGAAATTACAGGGCTGGAAACGCTTTTATTACAATTTTCATTTGAACATGGATGCGGGTAAATAAAGAAAAAAAAGAGACTGATGATGAGCGAGAGAACTCCGTCAAAGTGAATGTTTTTTGTGTGTGTCGGACAGGCTCAGGCACAGGGGAAAAATCTGTGTTGGGAAGACGATGCGTGCATTACATCATGTCACGTAGGTGCTACTTCCATAGCCCTATCAAATTCAATATTAGCTTCCTCATGAAAAGGGGTTGGACCCTCGAACCAGCTCCATGAACTCTCGTTTTTTTTCGTCCATTGTGCTCCCGGAGTAATTAGGTAGCTCAGAGGACTTCCTTTTCAGCCTCAGATGGGGTCTAGTTAGCCTTTATGATGTGCTAGGCTCAATTCACATGAAATATATTGTTGAGGCCCGTCCCCGCTTCAATTCAATTGTTGAAAGAGCAAGCATGGATTACTTCTTTGCCATTTCATCGAGGAAAAAAAGGCTGTGGGTTTTCCAGCTCATTATGTCAAAATACAATGCCGAACAATAAAGAAGATCATTACAACGATTAAATGTAAAAAAAAAGAAGATTTGCCCCTTTACCTTTAGGCATTTGCAAGGGAATGATTGAGAGATGTTTTTTTAAAGTGTACAAAAAAATCCGATACATACATACCTACATGAATTATATATTGAATGAGCCAAGCCAAACTTCTCATCTCGACATTTAAGATTTTCTTCTTAAATGAGTTGATCAAGACTCATTGTAGTAAAAGATGAAAGAGCAAGCATGGATTACTTCTTTGCCATTTCATCGAGGAAAAAAAGGCTGTGGGTTTTCCAGCTCATTATGTCAAAATACAATGCCGAACAATAATGAAGATCATTACAACGATTAAATGTAAAAAAAAGAAGATTTGCCCCCTTTACCTTTAGGCATTTGCAAAGGGAATGATTGAGAGATGTTTTTTTAAAGTGTACAAAAAAATCCGATACATACATACCTACATGAATTATACATATATTGAATGAGCCAAGCCAAACTTCTCATCTCGACATTTAAGATTTTCTTCTTAAATGAGTTGATCAAGACTCATTGTAGTAAAAGAACGTTTGATCTTGAACGTGGGAGTTGGGAGGTTGGACTGGTCAGCAGTTTTGTGGAAGTAATTAATAAAGCAAAATGTACTAGTGTAAGTAGATAAGTAGCTCCAACAAGTATTTGCAATGGGCAAGATGAAAATAATCTTGGACTTGTGCGTCATCGAAATGTTCGAGTTATTTTTAGAGTTCAATTAAGTCTGTGCCTTAAGCGAAATCCTTCCAGTTTTGAAATGACACAAGTGGCATCGTACGTATTTACATAGGTATGCATGTAGGTGTGGCTCGGTTTGACCTTACCCGGATTTCTAGACATTCATCCAAAATTTAAATTGAATGATGCACACAATTTTTTTGAGTTGTAACAGGCGTTTTGTACAGGCGTCATATACTTACAAATGCGCCAAAACAATGTAAACTTGCAATGTAATAATACTATTGTGATCGTACGAGATTAGTCTATGCCTCAGTTTTTCAGGTTCTTTCCAGAAAGCTATTGCACATGTCTTTTATGTGTGTGGAGAAAGAAATTGCTATCTTGTAAAAATGATTAGTGAATGGTTTTTATTTTAGTGTACTACTCTTATCAATCAATTACGAAAGCAAGTATGAATTCGAAAGTGGGAATAATGCCACGATTGTGTGTCGTAAATATGGAAATGTGACACTCAAAATCCTTCGGCATACGAATTCATCGTCCGAAATCATATTTCGCATCGCATCGCATATTTAAAGTTTTTATACTAGTTGTCATACTAAATTGAGTAGTTTACATTCCATAGTTATGAAAAATCAGAGTCGAAACTGTATTTGTCTGTTTGAATATATGTATCTATAATAAAAATTAACGATATAAACAATAAAGTGGGATTAACCCGACGTCTCAAACGCTGTATTGGTATAGTCCAATGTATGTTAGTCAACATAATCACAAATATTATACCCAAAAAAAGAGTGATTTTATTTCTACTTTCTCATTCCTAATTTGGTTTTAATTAAAATTCGCCTCTTTCCTCTGCAGGTCGAGTGGCTCAGCACAATGCCGAAGTGGCTTCTCGCAATGAAGCTGCACAGGCCCGAGCAAGGGAGGAGCAGTTAAAATTGCAAAATCAACGATCCGAGTCGGAGAAGGTTGCGGGAGTTCCTGAGACGCAATTCAGAGCCTGGTAAGACACTTCACATAGTTTTTTTCCTAAAATAATTGAGTTTAAGTACATGCTTAAATATCTTACCGTTTTTACCTTCATTATTATGAATATTAGGATCATCATGAAGATAAATCTTTTCAGCCTCTAATAAATTTATTCCATAGCTTTGTAAAATAGTTAAAATCATTGAGATCCCTCCAAGTGTATTTTTCTCTCTCTCTCTCTCTCTCTCTCAAGCTTCAGTTTCACATTCACCAAAGTATTTTCATTAGCGGGGCTTATGTAAGTTGATTTGATGATTATTTCGCCTGATGTGACTTAGGGGAGAGAATGAAAAGGATCTCGGAGATGAAAGAGTCGTGAAGAGACAGAGAAAGGTATTAGAGTTTTTGTCAACTCCAACTCGAGCTACATCTCTTTGTGGGGGAAAAATGGCTTTCAGTCCTATTCAGTGTGTGAGCGGAGGGGAGATTGAGAGGAAAAGTGGGGGAGGTGTGCTGTACTATAATTTTCATTTCGTTTGGGCACTACTACTCCCTTTCGGCTTTAGTATAGACCCTGTCGATTACTCACAATGAGAGGGCGTGGGCCGTGTCGTCGTCGGAATAGGATTTTTCTTGTCTCAGTCGAAATACAGTAGGATAAATTCTTGTAGATTTTCGAAATGTATTAGAACCGATATTCCCAAATTTTGGAGACGATTGAAAAAATACCTGTATTTAATTGAGATTTCTATGATCACATTTTCAAATTTTGATTTCTGCAATTAAGTGACAAGATATTACGCGCTTTGTTTCTAAACAGACCTCAAAGAAATTATCTGAGGCCGTGGACTCTTATTTGTGAATTCTGAAGGCCTCACAGAGTCGTTTTTATGTAAATGCAAGTAGCAGTAGAGTATGAAAGATTTGAGTTTCCCCAAATTTCCTCCAAAATTGAGGAGAGTTGAGTCCTTAAAACATCAGCACTAATCATATTTTCTCACACTCTTTCGACCGGTCCCAAAACCATCTCATTTGGCGACGACATGGATTGTACTCCCTCAATGCCTGTCAGTTGACGAAGAAAAAGCAAGATTTTTTTCTCTCCTTTGGATATAGAAGAGGTATTATGCACGTCCATGTGTGTCTGTGTCTGCATTTTGGGTACTGTCTTTCCCCACGCCACGCTTGTCTTCTGTATCCGCGTTTCTTTCTTCTTTTTTTAAGAAAAAGGGAGTGAGCATGAAACTGTGATGCGAGTGTGTGGAATGTGGTTTTCATCCCCGGTGACTGGGCTTTGCCTTTCTCTTTTTCGTCCAAGCTTTTGCATCATCACATGATGCTCATGAAATGCAAAGAGAGAAAAGAAAAAGACGAGAGAAAATCCTTTGATGTCAAACGCAGTGGTTGGTTGGTTGAGTACGATAACTGAGAGAGAGAGAGAGAAGCCTCTGAGCCATGCTATTACTTGTTTTCCCTTTTCTCAACGACTGCTGCTCCTGCTCTAACCCCTTTTTCACAGGTTTTTTTTATTTTCTTCTCGTCTTCACTATTTTCCATATTGTATTTTGATTTAGGCATGTGGAAATAAAAGGACTTTGTTCTGCAAGGAAATATCATTTGAGTGGGAGAAAGAGGAGAGAAAAATGCTGAAACTACCTTATGTAATGTGGGGAAATCCAAGTTGAAATTTCGTTTTTTTTTCTCTGGAGGACGCGCGGACGGAGGACTTACATCCTCTTTCCGTGGTAGCACTCTGTGGTGACTACCTACGTCGGATCCCCAGCCCATGAGGAATGGAAAGGTTTTCAAGGGATTCTGGGATTGATGATAACGGATTCAAGAAAGTGGGGAAAGATGCGCATATATTTTCCCGAGGAAACTGTGAAGACACATGTGAACTTAAATGTGATAAAATATTCAATTCCATAAAGAGAGAGAGAGAGAGCTTTAGAGTTTTTTAAAGTCGCTGAGAAAACGACGTGTCGTTGTCGTCATCATACGTGTGCACACGGATTTCAAGGGGTTGAAGCCTCTTGGAAACTGCTCATTAGTTGGGAGAACTGTAAATGTAGGAATGTGCGTGCATGAGAAAAATAAGTGAGGTTTATGGCAGCGGTTCAGACAAGCATCCCAGGAAAAAAGAACACTTGATTTTCATCTTTGGTTCATGTTTTATAGATTGCAAGAGAGAAGTACTTAAAGCCAAAAAGTTTTTAAACTGCCTTTTTTATTATTTATAATCTGCATATGTACATACCTACTCGCACAGGAAATGAAAATATGGCAAGTGTTCATAGTCTCACTTCGTCAGGAAAGGAGGGAACCAGGGCTTTTCTCTATGCCACCATCAAACTCCACTCAAATCCGAGTTTTGTCGATTTTTTAAAAACGTTTTACTTAATTTCAAGTTTGAGACATCATTCTAGAATAATTAAAAAGTTATCATCCCGCCTGCCCATGCTTGCATTTCCTGGGCCAGTGGATATAGGTATGATTTAAGTAGGTGGCTATTTTCTCAAAAACCCCGTGTGAAACTAAGCTGTGCGTTGCTCATCATTATTAAATGAGGGAATCAAAGCGAAAGTGCTTTTAAGTCAGATTCCATTTCTCCATTTCCTTGGCCTTGTACGGACTCACAAAAAGTCTAAATTATTCCATAAAGACTGCGTGGGTCCCGCCATTTTCCCCATTGGTAGTAATGTCCTAGAAAATAAAAAAGTAGTTGTATAGTATAAGTATATAAACTCTTGGTGTAGCTCGTGTAGCTTTGGCTTTCGAGCCTCTTTTCATTTTTTTGGAGGACAGAAAGGACTGTTGAATAGAGACTTTGACGTAATAATACAGTATTTCAACGCTTGACTCTGACAGCTTTTTCTCGGTCCAACGAGCTCTTTTCCCTTTTGCATTCAGTGATATGTGAAGAAAATTGGCGGGTTTAATTCTCTCTCTCTCTCTCTCCAACCAGCTTTCTTTCCAATAAGTCTTTTCACTCACTTTTTTTTCTTTTCTGTTTCGTCGTCGCTTCTCATCGAAATAAATTGTAGTTCTTTGTATCACAAACTCACACAAAAAACGAGAGGGGAAAAGAGAGAAAAAAGTGAAAAGAGGAGAGAGAGAGAGAGAACCAATCTCCGGAGTCTAGTGGGGTTCCTCCTGTCTAATTTTCTGGGATGCTGGAGCTGTAGGCTTTCTCAAATGAGAGAGACTCATGTTAACCAACAAGAAAGAAAGGCATTGGGCTTGTGATAACTCAGAAAGAGAAAAAAAGCTCATCTAGCGAATAGACTGTAATGCGTATTGATGTCATTGTTCACCATCCCTGCAACCAAAACTCTTTTTGCTTCTTCTTCTGGTTTCCCTCTCTCTCTCTCTCTCTCTCTCTCTGAGGATGTAGTTATTTTTGAGAGGAGTTTGTAGACGAGCGTTTTTCTATACTCAATTTCAATAATGGATAATAATTGCCAAAGTTTTTTCATTAGGTTGATTGATGTTCGAGAAATTCACGGTGTGGAGAAAAAAAGTTTTCCGAAGCGATGATGACATTGTAGTTATGTATGCACGTACACGGGGCTCGCTCGAACTCGCTTCAGCGGATTTTTCTTCCAATTAAAGTGTACAAAAAGTAATAATAATGTCACGTTTGGTGAGCACCGGGCATCGGGTGCATGGACTTTGCACAGATTTGACCTTTCGAGCAGTCGCTGTGAGTATGTGAGTCTGAGCGTTTTCGAAAAGGTGAAAGCTCCTCTCGAATCGTTTGTCTTGGATTGGGTCAGGGGACAAAAGTTTCGGCTCGGATGTTTCTATTTAGTTTTATGAAAGTCTTTTGTCTCGTAATCCGGAAGTTTCTTGGGGAGTGAGTTTATGGATTTTTTCGAGTTATAATGATGCAGCGGGAAGATTTTTAAAAATTTGATAACTTCAATCAATGCTCGTTCTTAGTTTTTGTTGCTATGGTGTACAAAATTTATGGTATTCGGAGTTTAAAAGATGGAGTAGACTTGAGCGCAATGTTACTTCATTGTTCATAAATGTGCATTTACAAGTATTTTGATGGACAAATTTCTTCTGGCCTTTTGATTTACGCTGTTTTATGTTTTTGTTGAAAATACATATAAGCAAATACGGTTTTTGTTTTGAAATGAATCATCATTATCATTATTTTTATCGTATGACAGGAAGAAAAAATCTGTAAAAACAAGTTGACCTGCCATTGAATTCCAACTAATATATGAGATAGCAATAATTTCATAATCGCTGGCAATTCATCATTTCTGAAACAGAAGTCTAAAATGAATTAGCAGAACACGGAATTTTATATACAAAATATATATTCAATTATATCTCATTTCATTTTTTGGAACGAAATCGTATACTAAGCGACCAATCTTTAAGCTGCTTAATCGTACAATACACGATTTCATTGTTGGTATTCAATTATTTGTGTAATTCCTGCATGTAATACGTATGAAAGGTCAGACTGTCATTTTGAGTGTATTTTTCAAAAAGTTGACGTTTAGTAAATGTACACAAGATTTTGAAAGTAATTTTAAGCCTTAAAGAAAACATATATGGTGACATTAATATTTGAAATGTTTAATGGTAAATTAAACCAACGATGTAGCATTCAAATTTAAATTACCTCATTAAAATTTCTAATTTGTAAGTCTTGCTTTGTGTATCGTTTCGTCTCAAAACGCCCCAAAATTCTCCCAAAGGGAAACGAATCGATTGCTAATCATGAACCTCTATTTGTGTTTTTCCTATTCAATTTCAAAGGAGCCAGCAACTCGGAGTTGGACTCTTTTGTCGACACTCCAGCGGAAAAATCCTCGTCAAATCCACTGTTTGAACTCACTGATGACGAAGACGACGACTTTAAGCCCACAAAGCGAACTCGAGTCTCATCTTCAGCTCTTGTAAGAAAGTCATCCACAGTGAAAGAAAGATGTCATTATGTACATAAATTTCTTTTCCCAAAGCTACAAAGAGTCTCACTCACATAAGACTCTTTCATCTTTTGAATAAATAATGTGGAAAACAACTTGACAAATTTTGTCTTCTGGAACAGAACAAAAGCATCTCAAGTGATGGGGATGTTGAGGCCTCGAAGGGAAACGGAAAGGTGAAAACGACTCCAGCTCAACAACAAAATGGTCCGGAAGACAGCCCTTACTTTGTTCCCTACGAAAAGGAGCTTACGTACGAAGACATGAATACGAATTTCTAACAAATTAAATACTTAAAACAAAAAAGAAGAAAGATTCGATGATTATGTATTTGTAATAGTATATCATTAATGTTTTTTTCGGGTGGTTTGTAGCGTGCCAGTAAGCTGATTTTCTTTTTTTCGGGTGATGTGTGGTTTCTTAAATATACTAAAATTAAGTATTTACCCATTTCAAATCCTTTACTTTGCTGCCGGCTCTTATTTGGTTTGATTTCGTTAATTTATTATATCGCTTTGGCGATTGGCGAAACGCCTTGACCCGCTGCCGAAACGCCGTAACGAAACTTGGTATTTTCCATAATTATATATTCGCACATCCTGGCAAAATACATGCAAATCACAAGTAAGATATCAAAATGAACGGGTTGATGATCATTTGATGGCATTCGAGTCATTTGCAGCTACTTGCTTAATGCAAAGGCAGTTCAAGTCTTTATGTAAATATGTGAAGGATTCCTTACGTATCATTTGGCTCCAAATATTATGGGGAAATTGAAGGAATATGAAAAAGTTTACTTTTATATCAGTTTCGTACATAATTTTGCCCTAAACCAGGATTTTACACTTTAAATATTTAACCAAAAAGGATAAGAAACCTGTGACGGCTTCGCTTTTATTATAGATAATCGTAAAAATTGGTCAATAGGAAATATTCAGTATTTCTTGAATGCCACAATCTCATCTCCATCTCTCATTGTTTAGGTTGTGAGTTTATAAAATACAAGGACATCCCCACATTCGTACATACTTACTTGTTCTTTTGAGCAACTTCTATTATTTCTTCTCCAACGTGTTTAATTTTACCCGTTTCCCTATTCCACTGCAACTCATCTCCTTAAAAAAACGTTTGTTTGGAGGCAGCTGGCTGTTCAAACAATACTGCTTTTTTAACCGACAGCCTCCGGCCATGTTCTCATCGTGAGAGAAATGATGATCCTTGTGCATTTTGCCATGTCGATCCCGTGCTCATAACATAAAACGAGCATTTATATTTGTAGTTGGGTGCACTGAGCGGAAAGTAAAACAACGTTAAACTAACAATCAAATGCTTCGAAACTTAAATATGACGTAACACAAGGCATTTTGATACAATTCCATTGCACACATTATTACGTGATATAAAGCTTCTTCACATTATGTGAGAATTCGTGCATGTGATATACAACCTTGGAAACCGAGAAAATCATATTCCATCTTGGCCGACCCATCTCCGATTGAGAGAAGATATTTCCTGCTGGTTTCCAATTTTAAAAAGTTAAAACATAAGCTCACTTCATGGTGGAAAATTGAGTCAGGAAAAAGACCGAAGTAAAGTTGGATTAAAGTGTTCCATTCCTGCTACATACATATTATTTTTAGTTGCAGTGACAATTGACACACGAGAGTCTATAAGCTGGGGAAAAATGTCTCCGACTTTGCGATGGATGACTCATAGGAGGCAGATCAGCCATCAGCCTCCATTTTATTTTGATTTCACTGTCTTTCCAAAGTGGAAAACCGAAACGGCTGCTGTAGGCAAGGGTCGAAAAATATCTCTCTCTCATTGAATTCTGATTGCACACACTCTGCTCCGGAGGAGAAAAGCTTCGGAGAATGATGAACTTTTTTTGTGAAATTATGACGAAGGGGGGAGAGGAAAATGCTCTCATTGAAAAAAATTGAATCCTCTTCATCTTCCCCGAGAGTGAGAGTGTGTGTCTCCCTACCTTACATAATACTTGTATATACTTATTACTCATACGACGACGATATTTCCTACTCTCTTTCGCCTTTCCTGAGCTTCTGTTTCAATATGAATTTTTTACACGGGGATCAAACTGATTCATGTTAGTGGGAAGGGAAAATGTCTCTCGGGGGAACAATGTCCTACAAACTAAACATCTCTCTCTCTCTCTCTCTCTCTCTGGCTGAGTCTCACACACACACAGCTTCAAGCCGCTTCCGCTTGAAAAGGACGGGAGTAAAAAGCAAGACTATGATATGATTATGAGCGCAAAAGGCGATATAATTATATGTCTTGTTAGGAAAAAAATGAAATGTTGTTGTGATTGTGAATGATACGGCTTTTCAGACGGAAGGGACGAAAAAAGATCTTGAAAAAGGAATATACCTAAAACCTGGCTACATTCGAACACGGTTGAAATATATGCCTTTTTATTCGCTGTAATCTCGCTGCTGTGACTCATCAAGGAAGAAATATAAAGTTCCTTTGGAGTACTTCTGCTCTACGATGTATGGATTCCCTAGAAAAAAAAATTTTTTCAGTCGTTTGCTCTGATGGGTTTTCAAGAGTAGGATTTTTTTCTCCTGTAGATCCTCAGATGATGGTAAATGAGAGCTGTATGTATGTATTTATATGTATATATGTACATTTTAGATTGATGATTTCCATGATTGTGAAATTGTCAAAAAAAGAAGAGAAGTTGGATATGTGTAGGATGATCTTGATGAGGCTGTGTGATTGTCAATCACAACTCTCTCTTCCATAGATCTTTTTCCCTCTCTCTCTCATGTTTCTCGAGTGGTGCTACAGAG
>JAHZMY010000334.1:0-19148 GCA_027743915.1 Seira sanloemensis
ATATGACACTTGCTGAATGCTTCAATAATTTTAATTAAATAATAATAATTGCACTTTTCCCACATTGGAAATTTCACCTTGAAATAGCTCATCGGTAGATATAATCTTTAGAAGTAGATATAATTTTCAAAAACGACACTTAACTGTTGGCTGACAAACCTGTTTTCAAGATTTCATTTAGCTCGCAGACATGTGTGCATTTTTAGTTTTCTCTCGTGAGCCAGAGTCATATCTTCAGACATGTGCTTTTGAAAAGGATTTTGAATTTTATTGATTTGTAGCGGCTACCGGTAAAAACTGACTACTTACGTCATTCTCTACACTTACGCAGTAAAGAACACACATTTTGCAAAATATATAAATGTCATGACCCTTTTCCCTGCTTTCAGTTAGATCTTTTTTGCAAAATTAACTCCCAAAAGATTTTGGGGGTTTGCTTTACAATTTTTTATTGTCAAAAAATACTCTTTTATATGTTTCCGTATTTCTCTTTCAGTTACTTGCTACAATACGTGCTCTTGGTTAAGGGAAATTCCCAAATGGAGCAAGTTATGTATTAGAAAGGGTGGACTCATTAAATTCATGCCGATTGATATTGCACTCTATAAAGTTCGTATCAGTCGCCACTGGACAATCACACGTTTAGGCATTGCAGCCACAAAGGCATTATTATTAAGTACCTTTTTCTTTGTTCGCTCGTTGTAATGCTTCCTTACAAAAACGTCTGCGCTTGTGAGTTAGCAAGCCCTTTTGGGTGGAGTGGCATTCACTACGACTATTTGTACCTCACTTTTTATTCCCATGTAACTGTCTGGCCTTAAAGTAGCAATAATGTCCCTGTTAACTACACAGAATTAAGCATGACTTAATTGAATTTCTTTCGCTTAAACCCTTTTCATCTGCAAATTAATCTTTGTTGTGTATTTTATTGGGTTAGGGGGATTTTAAATACAAAGAGTCCTCACAAGAAAATAGGAAAGGTCAATAGTCAGTTGATAAGTTGGGCTTAAAGGTCACAAAGCAAACAAAGACGAAACAAGTTCACGGTCCAGTAAATAGGAAATCATTCAAACTATGTAGAATAGATCGTTTGTTTGTTAAACAAGCGTACGTGTGATAATGTGGCACAAAAATGAGATTTGTTAAATCTTTTAAAGGGTTCAGCATGATGTAAACTAATTCAAGACTTGCTTACAAAGGCACTTACTTAGGGTTTGCCTATGATTACATAATATGAAAACACGCTTCAATGATAAAATACTTGCTTATTCGAGGTTTGGAAGTAAAAAATTCCGGACATTCAAAGAGAAACATTCCATTCATGGTACTCACGTTTAGCATTGTACATAGGTATGTAACCATTTCATTTCTGCTAACGAGGTTGGACAAACATTTAAAAAGGAGCATGATTTCTGACGTCCTGCTTCCACCATGATAATATTTGTACTTTATAGTGAATGTTCCTGGCTCTAGAATGACTTATTTTCTCAAACGTTGAGCATTTCTATAGCTATTATGATGAAATGGAAAAACAATGACGGAGTAAGACGAGATATGCATTGTGTCACATCACATTTTTCTAGTTTCATCCTACTCATTACTATTCCATTTATTGTGACTAAAGAAGTAGGAATAGAAGCCGTAAAATAGATCAGAAGAAAAGCGATATCGTTAATGGGTATTTGAGCGAGTGCGAATAATTATGTCTGTACTTTAGCATTCCACAAAGTGTGCTCATATCATAACGAACGACCTCTGAGTCAAAATATTGACGATGTCATTTATCGTGTGACACAATTTTAGAAAAAGGACACATTTGGAAATGAGAAAGGGAATGTTTCAACGTGTGCAGGGGTTATCATGAGAGTAGAGTTCAGCACACAAACATTTTGGGAATGCCAAACATTTTTTTAATGTGTTTTATCTTTAATTAATTTAACTAAGAGAGAAAACTAGGTGACTACGTTTGATACTTAGAAATGTGCTGACGTTTCGTTCAGCTGAATCTTAAATGCCTCGTCTTGACTTTTATTATTGCATACATGGATTGAGTCGGCGTCTTTGCTTGATTACGAAAGAAAATCTAAATAGGATTAACTAGTTTGCCAAACATTTGTGGCAAGCTTCAACCATGTGCCTTGTGATTGACAGTCAGCTCTAAAATATTTTGTTCCAGAAATGAAATGGCCTGAGCATGGAAGGTATTTTGAATGAATAATCTTGTGGTTTGGGTTTCATGTAGTTCATTCAAAATATACCAACAACTAACTGCACACCCTTTTAATTACTAACCAATGTAGCCAATTGGGCTGACCAATATTAACACAATATTAACCAATATTAAATAGCAATTTACGCACGTTGGAGTGTTATGAAAATTGTGACAATTTGAATTGTTCGATATAGAAAAGTTGAAATTGTAAAATGAAGAGGAAATCATAATGAACCTGCATACTTTTTACGCATTCAAATGAACTGTCAAATGATCGAGTTCTTCCTTTTTCACATCCGTATCCATTTCGTGTCCGAATCCAAATAGGTAAATATTATCCAAAATAAAATTGTTATGAATCTAATGAAGCCAACCTGTCCGTCTCGTAGAGCAATTTTCATTTCACTTGAAAGTTTACAAATCCTTTGTATTACGCATTTGTATAATGTTAGTGTAGTTGAGGAATTGAAGAACTTCAAAATAGATCTTGGGAAGAAAGATTGGCATGAGTCATACAGTTATATGCTTTGTAGTGATCTCTCCTTGAACTACTTAATTTAGAAAAGAATCCCCGGAAAAGTCAAGCATTTTAGAATATATTTAAAATTAAAATCTACATATTAAAACACACAAGTAATCGAATCCCAAAATAGGAAGATGAAAATCACTCAAAATCGAATTCCTTTAACATGCCTTTTCGTCTCAAGTACACTCACTTTTAATATTCTCCGTGAGTCTTCAGTTGAGATATTGTTATTTTCTGATAGAGATGTAATACCTCCGGAGAATAACAACACATGAATAAATACTCATTTTCACTCAGGCAAATTCTCATCATATATTTTAATAGAAACCTTGACTGATTAAATGTAAGAACTAATTGTGCACAAGAGTTTGAAGACTTGTCAAATTAATTCACGCTCACAACGAAAACGAGACAAAGAACAAAAAATTGTTACAGTGCACCACGCTAACTGGGTCTTGAGTCAAGACTGTTGACGACGTTTCACTTCACATTTTATCCATTTATCCGGCAGCCTCGATGCTCGCGACGAATAATTTTTTCAGTTTTAGCCTCGCCAACCACATCATTTTTGTAAAAATTCTTGCGATGAGTTCTTCACGTGGAATTAATAATTTTGAGCAAATCTTGACCAAAGTAAGATTTGATGGGTTAGACATTATTCTAAACAGTGTTCTTCCCAATTCTCAAAAGATTGGTCCGTTCAATAGTGTAATTTTCTCCTCTGGTTATTATGAAACATAATTAAGTAGGAGGACGCAGTAACTTTCTAGGAGGCGAAAGTGGCAATGAAAGTCGACTCAGGACTGTCCTGACTCATCTCAATGCATGATGATTAAATTCACACGTTCGCATTCTTTGAAGGACATAAAAAACGAGATGACATTTATTTCTCTGACTTGGCGACTTTGCATGGGCCAGTGGGACAGAGCAATGTTAATAACTGATGTATTTAAAAAAATCTTTTTGAAATGTGTTGATGGTACTTTATTCAAATGATGCATGGAGGTAAGGCAAGTCCCACTTGTGACTGTTTACTGGCAGAATATATTTTTTAGGATTTGATTTGGTTAAAAGTCTGTCCCATCGTCATGAGGAAAGATATTTAAATTATTATCAACTCAAAGTTGAAAAGACCTCACCGCACTGTTTGTACTAGACTGAATGACTTTGAGGCATATCCCAATTGAACTTGTGTTTAATGTTTTACATGCGCCTTTTCAAAAGAATAATGTAGGAGGAGACGTGTATTTTGCAAATTGGAATTTGTTCATTGTGTGCAATTAAAGTCTTCATCGCTGAAGACGAAAGCATATATATATTTACCAATTAATGAAATGAACAAGGCAGGCCAGCACGCAGATCCGCCTTCACTTCTACTTATGTCATCACATCGGCGGGGCATAAATGGTTTTAAACTATAATGGTACGGGACAATTTAAAAAGCTTTCCGAAGAGGATCAGCCGTAAGTTTAGATGACGTAAATACATAATTTGCCAGACTGAAGGAATAGTTACAGCATTATGGAACTAGTATTTTACAGTAGCACATTTTTAAGTCTGGAGTATTTAATGAAGATAAGTATAATGCACTTGAATGTTCTTGCGTATAGCTCAAATAGTGTCTTCGCTAATAAATTTTATTTTAAAATGTTGTCTACTACACACACTTTGACATTGTTTTTCAGAATTCTGAGATACGAAGCACCCATGATTTTTTTACTAGGTATGTTCATAGTTAATGTTCGTTCTATACATTCGGCATATCGTAATATAGGCCTTATTATCATATCACTTTCAAGATTTCTATATACAGACATGAAGATTCTAAAAAAAACATTTCACATAGCATGATAAACTGTACATAAATCAAAATCAACAAATGCCAATAAAATAGGAAAAAATATCCTAGGCTTTATTGTGACACAAACCCGTAAAACAATTACGTTACGACTTGCCGTTAACTTTAAGCAAACGCCTTAAGATCGTTTAGAATGCAGGTATCACGAGCGTTGTTGACAATTGCGATTATTGTTGCAAATGAGTTTAATTACTAATTATATACGTACTTGAAAGTGATGGCAAGAAGGAAGGCAAAAAAGTCAACAACAATAAAGCAAAAAAGCTCCTAAATCCATACAAATTATTAACCTGACTGACTGAAGAAAAACATTTGATTTACATATTTCTTGCTCCGCATACAAAATTAGAATCGCACGTCAATTTAAAACATTGCTTTCAATTCTCGCCATTTCAAATGCTGTACTATTGAATTTTATGCTAATCATAATTATTCGGAGGGTATGGTTCTAGGTATTCAAAATATTTTCTTGCTTGGCTAAAAATCAAGCCTAATTAATCATTACATCTTTTAAAATTTTATGCTTTGTTCATTTCATTAGATAACTGGAATAATAGAATAAGTGGAATTATAATACATTCAATAATGTAGTTGTTACATCATCATGATCTGTTATATTTATCTTTATGCGGAGGTTAATACGTACTAATGTATACATAAATATTTAATTTGCTTTCGGTTGCACAACGTTTGTGGAGACAATTACATTTTTAAACAATACATCACCTAAACAGCATATCGACAATTCATATAATATTTGTTAGCTAAGACACAGGAGGCACCGTAGGAGGTGGAGGAGGGGGACCTTCGTCGTTGCGGTGATCTACGTGCTTCTTTTTCGGTTTCCGAAGAACCAACCTAACCGTAGATGGATGCTCCTGTGTTTCAGAGCTGGATGTTGTTTCAACTGTTGTCTGCGTGCCAGAATGGGTGGAAACTGCAGGGTACGACATTTTATCATCTGAAATTGAAAGTAACCAAAACTCAATGCTTTAATTTCCAAAATGGCCTTTTCATGCATTTCCAATTTATTTATTTACATCCAATCCAAATCCAACCTGTAACTATTTTTTAGAAAGTCTCATAAAATTAAGAACATGAATAATATGTCTTCAAATGATTATTGCGACCACTTACCAATTAGTTAATTTTGCCTGTGCAAGTTCGAATAAAGTCCGTTCAATCCCACTGATTAGTCAATTTCACTACTGAACAATTAACTGGTGCATTGCAAAACAACTCGGATATTCAACTATAATCACAATCACCCTTCTCAAATTTAATTTTGATCTTTGCGTAACATTTAGAAGAATTACTACGAAAAGTGCTACGAATACTTATAATTATTGCAATTTTAATTACAGAATTCAAAATTTAAGTTTTTGTGTTTAAATTAATTGCTTAATCTTTTGTTTTTTCTCTAGTGAAGGTCTCAAGTGTTTACAAACCTCGACTTCCCGGTAAAGAAACATTTGTGAAATGCAAACGATGGCTTAGCTGCAATGCAAGCACACAACACGAGAGTGTATAAAATGTACAGGAATGTACATAAATATTTTGAGCGAAAATGGTTCACCTATGCATAAATGTATGACGCATAGTCGACACAAAACGTTTTTATAACGCGCATGTGCCACCCAAAATTTCTCCCGATGTTCTAAGGTATTTAACAAAGATAAGATAAATACATATTGCAAATTGAAATCTAACCAAAGACAAATCTTTTTTTAAAAGCTACGACATAAAACTAATTATGTAAATAAATACATAACCGGATTACACCGGATTTTCATTGTCCAAGTATTTATTTACCTGGCGAGCAGTTTGTTTCAACCGTAAATCCCAAGTTTTAATACTACGTGATTATTATCCTTTCCCCATTATAGTTGAAGTCTCCTTGAAGATTTTTGGAAGGTCAGATATATGAGATTTGATGTTGAGCATGAGCATAATAATTGAATGTAACACATCCAGTCTCGTATTTCTTTGTTAACATCTATCCGTTTAAGTAGCGCCGTTCCTCTGACAGTCCGGAAAGCGAACAAAGGGCTGCTACACCTTGAAACGTCTCTTTGCAGAAGTGATGATAACTTTAAAAGGGTTATTTATTATTTTCACCAAACAAAACAAGCTTGACAATAAAGGTGGGCAGGGTTTGTGTGTTCTTTGCCTCTATCAACTACATATACATACATATTTTTGAGCTTTATTAAAANCTACCAACTACATATATTTTTGAGCTGTATTAAAAGAAAAGGGATTATTCTTGCTCGCAAGGTCTTTTTACACGATGCGTGCATTTTTGGAGAAGGGACGCGTTCATTAGGGCGTCTGGAGTCAACATCGACCTTGATCATTTCCGAAGGTTGACAGAGCATTTACCTAAATACAGGTAAATTTGGCTGCAGAAACCTTTAATTGACAGAGGATGCCTGCGATTCCGGTTTGAGCTGGGACATTTGGCTCAAAGATTTGAGAAGTACTTGCAAATGGAATACTTAGACAAAAGTTCAATAATAAAGTTTTAATGTCCACTTATATTTTTGCGAGTTATTATTTTTATGCTAAAACATTTACTTTCCCTGATTCCATTTGCGACGATGGACGAAAGGGAAATGAGCGCAGTTTGAATTGTATGTCATCATGTATCACTCATTTGGCATACTGGCATCATTTTAGTATTATTATTCTCACAACTAGTTTAAGTCAGGTAGCAATTTGTTTGTGATTAATTCCCTTGCACTCGGCATCTATGAATAATTTATTCAGTACATGATGTTATACGCGGCCACCTTACCTTGTTTTCAAATAAATGAAGCTAGTCGGTTCACTGCGGGAACGTTCTTCTCATTATCATAAACCGTTATGGACTTTTGCAGACTATGGCAGTCGCGGACTTTGTCATGCACAAGAGAAAGACCTTGATTTGATTGCATGATTGAACTGAACCTGAAAAGTGTATAACCGCCGAATAGTAGCAGTAATTTCCTCAGATTAAGTACTTTTCTCAGGGAAGGTTAGCTGATCCAATTGTATACTTTACTTCTTTCTTCCTTTTCAAATATCTCGTGTTATGGGACATTAGTGATATTAAAGTTTGTATTTAAATATGCGTGTAGTTCAATTTAAGTTTGCTGTGTTAGCTCTTGCGGTTTTTACTCTATTATGCATTTCCTTGGGAAAGTGCCAAGATGATGAGGAGGACGATGAGGAGTACGAGGAAGACACAGTGGATGACGCAACAACATCAACAAGTCAGAATATTACTTTTATTCACACAAATTAAGACCCTTTACTTTAATTTTTTATGTACAGCCCGAAGATACAGACTAAGATCTTCGTCGACGACATCCGCATCAGTAGGCTCGGAGACTACACAAACACCGAAACCCGCGACATTGGGGAGAAATGATACATCAGGAGACGGCAACTCCACCCAGAAAGCAGTCACCCCTTCTGCCCCGGCAACAAATTCTTCAGGGATTGCAACCAGTTCTGGAAGTGTTCCTGTCCCTGCTGCCGTTCCTGCTGCGGCCGTCCCAGTTGCTGCGTCAGTAACGCCGGCGGCTGCCCCAACCGTACCTCCAACGCCGGCACCTACTATACATCCAACTCAAGCAACAAGAGCAACCACTCCAGCAGACTCGGAAGAAGAAATTGAAAGTACGACGGAGGAAGAGGGTCTCGGCTACATTTTCCGACCCTTGAACAACTTGATCGATAATATCGTGGCCGGGAATGTTACGTGAGAAGAATGCCTGCTTTGCTTAGATTTACAAGAAAAGTAAAACACTATAATTAATGATCGAGAATTAATTTGTAGGGGCATTGTGGACAACGCATTGAGCATTCGTACGCCACCGGAAGTTCGTTCGTTCGTGAATCACGTGATGCACAACGTATTCGGCGTAGGAATTGGCTCAGCCTTTAAACAATTCATGCCGAGTCTCTTCAGGTAAAATATACGTTTTAAAGAAATGTACTGCTAAAATGGTTGCAACAAGATTAAAATAATTAAGTTCTATTTGTGTAATAGTCCCCAAAGTACTCAAGAACCAGAAATAGTCGGAAGGGATCCAATTCCAACACAGAACCCGCCCCCGGCTGCACCCCCTGCCCCAGCCCAAGTTCCCATCGCAATTCCGCTTCAGGCAATCATAGACGCCAGATCCAATGCTACCGAAGATGGCAAAGCAACCAAATCCCAGCATTCGCCTCTGCAACTAAAGCTTTCCCACCCTGGCGCACCAGCCAGTCGACTCAGATGTGAAGTGATTGCTGAATGATTACTTTTTTAAATCTCATGTTAATTTAAATGGTAGCTATTACTTTAAACCTATTTATTTATTCCATCTAATGTTAAAACACCATATTACCCGAGACACAAATACCTATTTAAAAAAAGTCAGTAATTACCACGAGATTCAGCAGAAGCAATGTCGGACGACCTTGTTAATCTTGCCACACACGCATTCTCTTTCATTTACTCATTTGTGCGGGGAGAGCCTTGCATACCTTAAGTCAATATCCTATAATCTTGCCCCGCCATTTGCAGTGACCATTGACTCATTGGCATTGAGATCGGTACACCTTTACCGTTTCTCCTGCACATCTCACTTTCGTGGAGCATGTAAATGAGCAATAGGAGTTAAAAAGGTTTGTTCCGAAGAATAGAGATATTTCTTGATTACACATAGATTATACCCAAAGGACTCTCAATATCTGTGACCTTGACATACCTATTATAATGACGTAAAGCCAGTCATATTCTGCTCTGAAAAGTAATAAAAACTCATAAAATTTTCCGTTTGAGATAAAATTCCTCGAGAGTGCGGCGTGCATATGTAGCTGTGGTTGTAAAAGTGCATGAGTAACTCGATCTTGACAATTTCTGACAGTTTTTGTCACAATTTTGTGGTTGCGCCAGGCCAGACTTTTCAACATCAGATTCATTATGAAACTTTTTGTTGACTAATGAAATGAACAAAAGATTCGTAGAGATTGAAATGATTTTCTAACTAATGCATCATTACATGAAGTGCCAGAATCTATTCTTGTATTTTCCTTTGATTTAAACGTGTAAAAATTCTTATTCATGCGTAATGCCTTAGCCAATGCCCTTAAAAATGTGAATGCAATCTGCAAGGAATGAAGCAGACAAAAGTGAAAGAACTTTTTATAAATAAAAGGGAAAGGTATAGTTTCAAGTTACGATTCAATGTTATCAAATCAATACACCCAATCGATATCGATGTTTTTTGTAGGTCATCCTGTAAAAACCAACAATTGATGGCAATGCCTTCAATTTTTTTTTGTGGATTTTGTAACAATTTACCTTTTGTAAAAAAGTCGCTATAGTCTCTAGCACTCATAAATAAGTGAATGCAAATCTGTCCAAAAATGCATTTATTTGCTTGCTTGAGATTTTTTTGATTGAATGCAGAAGTGTTGCAGGCTGTCACGATCGTTTCGTGGTTTTTAAAATGCAACGACGTCAACTGATTAGTCAATCGATAATTTAAGAGTAGTTTTATAGAAGCTTCATATTTTCGGACAATCTGCCGCCTTTACCTTCATTTTTAACTTTGTGATTCGCATACAAAGCTTCATTGTAGTATTGCAAAATATAAATGACCCCATCCAATATTATGCCAGAATGCACCTAGAGCATAATTAAAATTAGGCCTATTAGGTAATTTCGGAGCAGTTAAATGCAATTAGGCGTAGGTACCTCTTCGCGGTATTGCGTCCATGCAAATTTCAACTTGCGGTTGCTCATTCTAAAGACAATTAAGGTGAAGGTGAAAAGAGCCAGGTAAATACAACTTTATTCGATGTAACAAATGTCGCGATTTGTGCACATAAAAACGATTCGTGATTACTTTGCTCCCACACTGTCTATGTTTTTTTGGTAATTTAAAAATATATAAAATAAAAAATGTAAAATGTTGTAATGACAATTTCCATATTACATTTTCTTGGACAAAAAAACAAAAGTTCTTCGTATTTTGTAAATTACATAAAAAGTATTGAAATATTAATGTTGCAACGGGAGGATAAAATTATAACAAAGGCTATATATGTACTCATACTCCTCAAGAGCAAAGTTGGATTTTGCGGTAAAAGTTATTTGCCTTTGATTGCGTGTAGGCAATTTCTCTTCCTCTAATTTACCGTTTTATTTGCCCTTTAGGGTAATTTCGTTACAAAATGTCCACTTCTACATTGACTCCCCAGCAGGATATTGATAACGAAGCCGAAGATGATTGAATCGTGTTGAAAAGGTTGCGCATATTGCGTACATCTTCCCCACTTACTTTTCATTCATCATTATTATTCACACCTTAAATCGTTAATTGTGGAAGGACGTACACGAAAAGTGAAAAAAGCATGCGCGTGTGCGATCAACTTACCATAAAAGGGGTAATTTGTGCTCATGATTTCCCTAAAACATGTACACAATTCGATACTGGGGAAAAGGAAAAAAGCCCCTTTTGTGAAATACGGCCAAAGTATGTTATGCACATCATGGATTAATAGATTTTTTATAGCAAAACAATTCGGAACAATTTCAAGATTTCAAAACTTTCGTGTTTGCCAGAAGGGTTTTGAATTGAAATTGTGACGGATGATTACATAGTGCATACGCAGGACTTACTTCAGAAAGATCGTGATTTAATGAGAAGTTGATGATTTTTTAAAGAGTTTGCTATATCCTTCACATTTTCGGGAGGATTGAGTAAAACACTCTTCTCTCATCACCTTCATGCAAAATGATTTTTTGTGAACTAAAATTAGGTCAAAAGGAAAAGGCATTTTTTGCATTCAAAATTAGATGAGTAGGTATTCATTCGTGAAGTACCTACGCAAAGGCACATCTAAGGAAAAAGACTAATATAGTATGCATATTTTAGTAAGGCCCAATAATACTATTAATTCTGTTTGTAGAGATCATCTTTCTAAAGCAAAGCTTTCTGATTTCAATATTTATTACGCTATGATTAAACTAAATACGTAATCATTATCATCATTAGAAATATAACTATAAATTAAGGATCATTCACCCACTCATCTTCTTCATTTAAATTGATAAGAGATACACGTATAAATTTATTTGCAATGTTACAATGTATACAATGTACTCCATTGATTGTGGAATAAAGTGAGAAAAAATGTACAGATCTCGTGTACTCGCGCACAGGGTCAATTAGCAAGAGATCAATAATATGGCGATTTGTACCGCGACTTTGTAGTAATTAAAAAAAGAAATTTTTATTTGGTTGCAAAATGATAATCCAACAAAATACTTAGACTTGCGAGTAAGACATGCTAGTATTTTGTGCAAGTTGGAAATTGTAATATTATACCTTTGGCAGTTTTAACACATGATTAATGAATAATATTTTTAAGCTCTGGCAATGGATATGCTGAGGTAATGCTATTAATAATGATTGGACGCTCACTAAAGTGCTATCATGCTCGATTATTGCCATAATTTGTTAAACTGTCGCTAGATGAAAAGGAGACGGTAGCTAATTTTATTAGCAAATACAATATTTATTATGCACAAAGCGAACAAAAGGTAAAGCAAAAGTTCAAGGGAAAGCGAGTGCATTTTTATTGTACCAATGTCTTTGTCATTTTCTCCCCTCTGATTCCATCTTGTTGTTGGAAGTGGTCTATGTAAATCCCAAGAGTTTTAAAATGACAATTATTATACCAATGTCTTTGTCATTTTCTCCCCTCTGATTCCATCTTGTTGTTGGAAGTGGTCTATGTAAATCCCAAGAGTTTTAAAATGACATAAGAGCAAGTACCTATATCTAATCCTTTCTCAACCCTCGCTCATCTTGCCAAATTTCATTAGCCCATGAATAGTTCATTTACACTCGTCCATCACCAACAAACTCTATTTGGGGAATGACATCCTCTAGTTAGATTCTCCGTCTTTTCTCAATAAAAAGTAAATTTTTTATAGACTCGAGTCGTGTAGCGCGTAACCCATCTTCAAAAAATTAGCTGCTTGCACCACGTTCAATTCTTCAAAGGTACTTATTAACTTCCCTTTCAAATTCTTTGAAAAGGAACGTTCGATTCCCAAGTTGTTTCGGCACCTTATCAGTATAGCCACTCACTGCTCTTTTTGTGAGTTGGTTAACTTAATTTTTCCTACTTTTTATGACGAACACTTGTACAGTGGACAGTAGCCGTATAGCATATTAACAAGGAGGATTGAGATTTGGTAAGGTAATATAAGAAAAATCATTAAATATTACAGAAAAAAATACGCTAAAGTAGCCACCACGCACCAATCACTAAACTATTGTACACTTTATTTATACTATGAGTGCACTAGCAAGTCTATATTTTTTTCTAAAGTTAAAAACAGTTGAAATCAATTGCAACAATTGTACCTGCAGCAGAAGAATGAAATTCATTTTTACAATTATTTGCGAGACTATAACAATAACGATTTTTGGTAATACTGTCATAATGATTGTATGGTAAGTGACAGGTCATAATACTCACACATCTCCCTCCTAATCACATATACTTGTAATTTCTTTCCGTTTTTGAAGAGATGTAACACCATCACAAACTCAAGCAAATCACCATCAACATAAATTACAAGAATTTACCTACGAGAAGGCGAGTAGAGCCAAAGTAGCTTAAAATGTAGTTAATCTGATTTTTGATCTGTACAACGGATGGACAAATCAATTGCAACAATTGTACCTGCAGCAGAAGAATGAAATTCATTTTTACAATTATTTGCGAGACTATAACAATAACGATTTTTGGTAATACTGTCATAATGACTGTGTGGTAAGTGACAGGTCATAATAATCACACATCTCCCTAATCACATATACTTGTAATTTCTTTCCGTTTTTGAAGAGATGTAACACCATTACAAACTCAAGCAAATCACCATCAACATAAATTACAGGAATTTACCTACGAGAAGGCGAGTAGAGCCAAAGTAGCTTAAAATGTAGTTAATCTGATTTTTGATCTGTACAACGGATGGACGCAAAGGGTATCTATCTACAATATGCAATTTTTTTCTTCTGCTCTTGCAATCCAATGCAGCATTTTTGAAAAATCCTATTGGCATGCAAGCCACTGAACCAGCTCATAGTTTATTCATCACAATTCATGCATTTTTTCCCTCATTTCCCAACAAACAATCCCTTCACGTTGCAACTTGCAAGCAGCTATAGGCACATGCATAATTTTACATACGCACATGCTCACTCACTCACATGCATGCACCTTGCCTTCATTTTTTTCGCCAAGATTTTTTTTACTGAGGTGCATCCGTTTCAGAAGGTTCACTCTCAGTTTCCTCGAGCTGGCCAGAGGTCGACTAAATTTTTGCACTGTTTTTTTTTCTTCAAGTCGTGCAGCCCTGATTTAGTTGAGGGAGCGTTGCTTCTTTTTTGAATCATCTCATTACCATCATCATCGTGCTCCTCTTCCCTGCGAGACTTTATCGCATCAGCATTTTCGAGGGAGCCGGAGTGGCAAAGGGTCTTTGCAAAAAAAGTCCTTTTTTTATCGGGCTCGACTATCATCGCAGACGTTACCTCTACAAAAGAAGATTGCATGACGAGATCTTGCGACCAGTTTGTTACTTCCCTTCTGCCACTGTCCGTCACCAGCATTACGCGAGCGAAATAGGAACTCAAGAACTATAACGAAAAACATTGTTATCGTGTTTAAAAAGGTAGACATTCACCTACAGCCAGCAGAGAGAGAAAAAAGTGAATTGCTTTGATTGCACAGGGGTTTTTCATCAAGGCTCCTTGAAACAACGTTTGCTGGTCAAAATCCCTGAGCGAAAGGAGTCTTGCAGTCATACTTGTTGAGTAACTCAAGAGCTCCAGACAGACCCAGAGACCCTCTCTCTCTCTCTGTGCTCGGGTTTGCCAACGAGAGCGAAAGTTGAAGTGATCTGATTGCTTTTCATACAAAAAAAGTGTCGTGGGTTTTTATACCGTAGGAACTTTGCAATTATACCTGTTTTAAATCGCCATACGCAGAGATGAGAACTCCAATACAGCATATTTTTTTCAGGACTTTTTACATTATAATATAATTGGCAGAACAAAAAAGTATTTCTTTTTTGAAAAATTAGAAAATCTCTTTCTTATTTTTCATCTCGTGAAAATCATTGTCATCTGATAAAAAGCTACAGAGAAAAAACGAAAGTGTTTTGATAAGAATTCATTCACTCACGAGAGCAATATATATTTTTTTCTCGCAGTTTTTCTGACTACCGCTGATTTTTTCTCTTGTCTGTGAGCAACATGAAGTTTTCGTAGAAAATTAAGAATTTTACATACATTTACTACTTTACATTCTTGAGAGAGGAGGAAAACCAGAAATTGTAAAAAAATCTAAATGTCCTGCCGTGTAAAGGTTTGAAAGTGTGGCTTCTTCACTGAAATCGCCGCAAGACACAGTGTGTAAAAATAAATAAAATTATATTATTAACTTGTTCCGCCGCATCCTCCATCTCCCATTTACATCTTCTTCCTTTTGTAATCTTTTGCAAATAAAGAGCAAAAATTGTATAATATCTATTTCATTGAAAACTACCGAGCTTCTGCCAAGAACGAGTGAGTTACGTCGTAAATTCTTTTGTAATTGTTGGTGCAAGTGGAGACTCTTTGAACTAATCATTATTTGGACAGAGAAGAGGAAGACAAAAAATATAGTGTGGGAAGATCATCTTCTTCATGTACTTTTCAAGAAAGTCATCATCATCATCCCCAATCACAGGATAACACTACTCCTACTCATTTCAACAGAGACTGAATAATTTATATTTAAAAAAGTCGTATAGATCCTTTACAAAAAATGTAAGCAATCTTTTTTCTAATTCATTTGATTTATTATTTTATTTACTTATTTCGAAGTGGTAAAAGGGTGAAAAAAGCTATTTGCATTTCGCAAGTAGCCAGCAGCCTGCTCATGCATATTTCAAATTACATTTTCAAAATATTTTTATATCATGAGCCGGACCAGGACAGGAAACGAATTTGATGATATTATAGCTCATTAAAGAAAGGCGACACTACGGAGTCAAAAAAAGATGCCATTTACGAGCATCGTGCTAATCAACTTGAACTGAACGTGACAAAATGCGTGAACGATTTTTCTCTCTCTCTGCTAATCATATTAAATATTTATGGATCTAACATCAACAAGATAACGAGAGATTTTGGAGAGGAAAAGATAGAGGAGGAAATAAGATGGTCTCTAGCTGCTTTCAAAGAATGCATAATCAGTTTGGTTTCAAGCTAAATAATTGAATTTGGCATGGCATGGGAAGGAGAAAAAAGTGAGCAATTAATCTCTTACGACATTGGCTTCATCGCATAACGATGCTATGGTCCGAGTCAAAAATGTGAAATGAAAATGATACAGTCAAATGGTGTGTAGAAAAGGGACAAACCCTTTACCAAATCATGCATTTGCATTTTGGACATCACCCATATTAATATTGGCATTATTGCCTGTGCCTAATCAAGATCGTGCATAATTTACCTACATATTTTTTTAGGTATTTACTTACCTTTCAAAAAATAATTTACCGTTTAAAAAGATATTCAAATATGTGTTCACATGACGGCTTGCTGTAGATGCGTATTGGATGAACGTTTATTTTGCTTGTCTCCCCAGACAAATTATGATTTGACGTAAATTACGCAATGATAAATAGAATGATTTGCTAAGCCATCTGAGGTTTGTGATTAATGATCCATTACGGTCATATTAGATTGGCTGACTGATTGACGACACATAAAAACTGAAAAATGCCGGTTTGGTCGAGTACGAAAGGGGTCGTAATGGGGATGATATGGAAGTATAGGATATAGGGAAACCAAAATATACACACGAGGGGTAAATTGAGACAAATTTAATGCCCTAGCCTGATACAAATATGTGCGCACTTTGTTGAATTTTCAATTTGAAATGTGTTTACGAATAAATAAAATATATAATTTTTTTACTACGGATTTGAAATATATGCTGGGTCCTGTGCCAAATGACAGTTTACACAGTATTTAGCAATTAATTAGGAAAAAGGAAGTGACATTACATAGGTGAGCACATTACTATGCGGCATCTCGTAAATGAAGTTATGAAAATCAAGTCAAACTCACACACGAGAGACGTCCTGCTCGATTGGGTATTTCTCAAGTAGGTGGTGAACGAGAACGATTGATATATTACGGTTGCCTCATCGGGGATTCTTGTGTCGCTATCAAGAATCTCACATCGCAAACTGAGTGTACGTATTTATGAAAGTGACATTTTTTCCTGATGAAATTAGAATACCTAAGTTATATGGCGACACCACCTTCGATTTAAAGAGCAACTCTCATGGTATTACTTCTACTCCCTGGATGAAAAACCTTTTTTCTTGCTCTTGTCAACAAGTTGCCTTATCGAGTCAATTCTAATTTCTGTGGTGTACTACATACCCATAAAAAGTATTTTCGCTTGTGCGTAGCTATTTTGCCTACAAGGTGTTGTAAACCGATGAAAAAGATGGCGATACGGAAATTGAATCGTTTTTCATTTTGACTCAATTGTCGACAACGCATATAAAAGAAATTTTTTCATCACGGTGGGATCACTTCCCAATAAAAATGGGCGATGCGCCATTTCCCCTTTTCTACAAACTTTGTAGCAGGGGTAAAAAAGATCATTGAATTCTTGTCCTGTCAAGAGATGCCTAAAAGATTGAAAAGTTATTAAACTTTGCAACATTTCTCACAGATTTGAGTTTTCGGATGAAGAGCAACAAACATGATTTGATGAACCTTGTACTACAGGATTTTGAATGATGAAACAAGACATTTCCTTGTAACTTCGGGAGTGAGAAGATACGTTCAATGACACGCTGTTTCATCCATCGTGTTACACACGTGTATACGATTAAGCTGACGTCGAGGACTTCTCTCCTTCCTTGTACGGAGGAACATTGACCGAATAAAAGAAGAATAACCGGGTGACCGGTAATGATTAGCTATCAAAACACTTTTACTTTTTTTTACGCAATCCCTTTTGTAAGGAAACTGGTATGATCCGCTTAGCGTTGCTTCAAATACCAAAAATTATTAGAGAGCTTTATCAAAGCTTTATTAAAGGAATCCTGTAGTGTGGCAGAGGGATGCATAAGCACAATGTGCTGTAAAGGCAAAGGAGATTGTCTGCTGCACTTTGAAAATCTTGATTTACGTAGTCAGGTTCAAAAGATTAAGATTCAGCGTAACGAGTTAACGATACGCTATAAGCACTCAATCATACTTACCTACTACATGCGTTGCAAGTAAGAGCGACTTTGAAAAAATCCTAAATCAAAGTTTTTACTCTATTTATTAGAACTGGTTTTAGATAATATGTAGTTTTGCAGAAATGTTTGTGTGTTTTAAAGACTCTGATGCAGATGTCCGATTGATAAATTGAAGAGGGAAATAATTAGTCAATTTTACAGTCGCATTCCATTCCAATGACGCAACAACAGCAATAATCACCAATTTGCTTGGTGGCAAGGATAATTAACATATTGATTTATGGAAATTTACATGAAATGCGGATTTCCTCAATTGACACTATAGCTGACGACTGACGACCCAGCCTTGCACTTGTAATTACTTAATTTAACTATAACCTACATGCGAGGCTCTAGACAGAATAATTGTTGTCAACGTCTGCCCTATTCTTTGTTCTGAAAAGTATCAAGATGACTTGAGGGGGAGCTGACATCAGAAGTCTTCTTTATCTCGACTCTCTCAAGAACAAGAATAAGAGCAGTAGGATAATCCATTCCCACGACTAATTTACTTATTTATTCCAACTCGCATATCTCAGATAATAATGCTTTACGCATGCGACACGTAATATTATTGCTCTTTTATGTTTAAACGTGTGTAATTATGATACGTAATGGTTAGGCTCGTGGTGAGTTATAATTTCCGGTATTTGAAAATCATTCTTGAAATGAATAGTAGAAGGCATTTGATTCAAATCATTCACTTTTTGTGGAATAGAGTGTAGACCATTCACTTTTAAATACATACGTAAAAGTGTGTATGTAGGGATTACATGTAGGAAGTGGCACAGCCTCCACAGGATTACTATTACGAGATTTTGATTGCCTATCAATATCAAAAATATCGATGGAGGGACGAATAGCAAAAATAATTGAGACAATTTCACACTCACACTTGAGATAAGATGCCGATATGTATGTATAAATGTATAGGTATGCGTAATATTTTGTTACCTATTTTGAGAAAAATCATGTGGATTGGAAAATAGAATGGGATACGGTACGGTGAATTTATGTAATTTTTTTGCAATAACTATACGTATGTACATATGTATCCTTCTTGTAATGTTTTAATAACTTTTTTTGCCTTCATTGTTACTTTATAATTACCTATTATCATCGCAACTTTTCGATAACTTTTACCCTCCTCTTTGCCGAATTTTACAAAGTACTTGTATGCTCTGATCTTTTGAGAAATTTT
>JAHZMY010000335.1:0-15922 GCA_027743915.1 Seira sanloemensis
GTTTGGGCGTGGACGGAGTCAAAGGGGTAACAAAGGTTCTGGAAATTCTTAAGGATGAATTGGACATTACGATGGCTCTAACAGGTAATGCACTAAAAGCTTATAATTAGCTTTTTTGATATTATTGTTAGATTTATTTATAATATTAAAATGTGTGTTCTCTATAGGCGTTCCAGACATCAAGAGCATTACTGGAGACTGCATTGTCCGAAGGGAGGACCTCTCCAAGTTGTAGTCCAACTTTTGGAGCTTACATATTTAAAAAAAATCAATCCACAGCTGTTTAGAAAGTGTGGAGACTTTTAATTAAAATAAAATAATTTATTTCCGATAAAATACTTAGCATCTTGCTCCATCATATTTAAGCTCTATTTTTTCCCGCAAAGGTTCTCTGTAATGTAAATTAATTCTCTAGTCGGCCACAACAACGCAGTAATTGTATTATTAGAAAGTATCACGTGAAACAATATTGATTTGTTTTTGCACTGACGATTCCACTACTTTTCCAGAATCTTTAGAAGGTACAATAATAATAGACGAAGGACTAATTCTAATGTTTACACGATAGCACGAGCCTTTATAGGTATTAAACTTATTGATTCCAATGCTATCTAGCATGGGCGTTTCACTTCAAGACCGCAAAATACTTGTCAAATTTTAGCAACTTCCAAAAGGCGTGTTCCAAACATATTTTCAGCGTTTTTAATCTACCTCCGGTTCTCCACACACGATGAAGAAAAAGGTTCGCTGCAGCACGAACCTCAACATGATTGCGAACCTTTCCCTGCTCACGGTGTGAAAAGCCCCCGTTTTAATCGCAACAATTGGGCATGACTTCACCACCTTATTAAACCATGGTGTTTCCAAACACCTTTCAGACTTCCAGACCTCCTTGTGAATCCTCTGTGAACTTTAAGATGACGCGACTTGAGAGTTCCAACTTCACTCCGTTATAAAAAATGATGAGAAAGGAGATAAAAGGTAATGCCAAATAACCGGATGTCGGTAATTTCTCATGAAGCATGATCATGCCATACAAGCCTCCGATCAACGCCACACTCCCAAGTGCCTGAGCGGTTGGGAGCGTATACATTTGAAAAGTGGAATTTAGTACGTTAGTCAGAACTTGAATTTGTCTGTAGAGGAGCCACTGGTAGGACAATTCATTCTGCGCTAAGACCATTACGTAGTTTAAGGAATTTTTTCCATTTAGAATGATGTTGAGGAAACGGTTCAAGTAATCCGTGATGTAGAGAGGAATTATCAAGCTCAGAATGCAAAAGTTGCCGGTAAGGAACAACAGAAAGAATTCAGTTATGTATGTAATCATTCTCTGGTTCCACGGGATGGACCCAGGACAGTTCTGGAAAGTTACTGCCATAACCTCTGATAAACATGGTTTGATTAGAAAGAGCAGTGGAAGGAATACTCCAGTAAGAGGGAATATTAAAGCAGTGACCAGGGCCAAAAGATGGACATGGCTGGATTTCAATTCTACAATGAAATATGTGTCCCATGCGTTAATTATTATTAATAATTAAATTGTTTCCTTACGATTACAAAACTCACCATGTCTATACCGATGGGCTAATTTTATTCCCAGATTCATGGTGTAGCACATGTCTTCCTTCCTTAGGAAACATTGCAGGCAAAAAATTGCTCCTCCAAGTGGAGGCATGGTATACATTGTCTGGAGAAGAATGTTGTTGATAGACTTTCCCTTTGAATAAAATAACAACCTCACAACCAGAAAAGCCGAATATGACATCTGAATCGTGCTGAAGAAACGATAGATCCACCAAGCGAAGATGTTTCTCTTACTCAAAATCTCCATTCTCCCCAACAGATTGTTCCAAGCGAAGCAAGAAATTCGAAAAAATGAGGAATATCTCAAATGAAATTTTAACCCGCACAAAGGGTCTTTAGGCATCAAACTTGAAATCATTTTAGTGGAATAGCTTTTTAGTTATTAGACCAACAATATTCGAGTTGGACCATTCCTAACGCATGCTACATTACAACTGGGACATGACGTTTTCCCAAGAAATCAGCCGAACCAAATTTTTGGAATGTGCGATTTTAAAAACCGATTTGAAGGTACATTATTTAATTTTACCTGTATTATTTCATGAATGCCTTAGTCAATGACTGGATCACGTATATCAATGTTTCCTTACATTTGTATTGACATATTTAATTATTTTTTCTTATTTATTAAGGCGTTTGCAAGATCTACTAAATAGATTGGGCAGAGGAAAATGTCAGCAACTTGTTGGAGCAATATTTAATTAAGTTCGTGAACCATATATAGTGGGTATCAGTCGACGCAACACACAAACATACAGATGCTACAAAAATAAAGCTCACAATTTTATTGTTAAATTACTATTTGCAACAATAAGTAATAAATTTTTTTGATAAACCAAATAAAAAACGTAGCTACCTAATGTAATCAAGTTTTCAGCCACCCGTCTCACTTCCCCCGCAGACAATGAAGAAAAAAGTTCGCTGCAATGCAAATCTCATCATGGCGGCAAACCTTACCCTGTTCACGGTGTGAAATGCACCCGTTTTAATTGCCACAATTTGGCATGACCTTGCCACCTTTTTAAACCATTTCGACTCCAGACATCTCTCACATTTCCAAACTTTCTTGTGGATCTTGTTTGACTTCATGATAACTTGACTGCAGAGTTCCAAGACCACTCCGTTGTAAAATATGACCAGGAACGATATAAAAGGCAAGGTCAAGTAACTGGATGTCGGCAATTTCTCATGAAGCATTATCATTCCATACAGGCCCCCAATCAACGCCACACTCCCCAGAGCCTGACCCACTGGAAGTGTATACATTTGAAACGTAGAATTTAGCACATTCGTCAAAATCTGGGTTTGTCGGTAGAGATGACATTGACGAGACAATTCATTTTGCGGTGTGACCAATATGCAATTTAACGAATTCTTTCCTTGAAGAATAATGTTTAGAATACGATTCAAGAAATCCGTAGTGTAGACTGGAATAATCAGACCTACTACACAAAGGTTGCCGGTAATGAATAGTAAAAAGAATTCCATTCCGTATGTAATCATTCTCTGGTTCCAAGGTATGACTTTAGTTTGACAGTGTAGCACAGTTACAGCACCCACCTCTGATAAGCACGGTTTGATCACAAAGAGTAGCGGGAGAAACACTCCAGCAAGATTAAATGCTACGGCTATGATTAGTGCTAAAAGGTGGACAAAGCTGTTTGCCACTTCTGTCAAAATTAAAATATTATGTTACATACTGTTACTTGACCATGTCACATGAATATGCTTCTCAGCAGGAGCTTACCATTCCTATATCGATGAATTAATTCAATTCCTAAATTCATGGTGTAGCACATGTCTTCTTTCCTTATGCAGCATTGCAGACAAAAAACTGTTCCTCCAAGTGGGGGCATCGCATACATTGCCTGCATAAGGATGTTGTTAATTGACTTTCCCTTCGAAAAAAATAATAACCTCACCACAAGGAAAACTGAATAGGAAATCTGAATCAGGTTGAATAGGCGATAGATATAGCGGGAGAAACACTCCAGCAAGATTAAATGCTACGGCTATGATTAGTGCTAAAAGGTGGACAAAGCTGTTTGCCACTTCTGTCAAAATTAAAATAGTATGTTACATATTGTTACTTGGCCATGTGACATGAATATGCTTATCAGCTGGAGCTTACCATTCCTATATCGATCAATTAATTTAATTCCTAAATTCATGGTATAGCACATGTCTTCTTTCCTTATGCAACATTGCAGGCAAAAAACTGTTCCTCCAAGTGGTGGCATCGCATACATTGCCTGCATAAGGATGTTGTTAATTGACTTTCCCTTCGAAAAAAATAATAACCTCACCACAAGGAAAATTGAATAGGAAATCTGAATCAGGTTGAATAGGCGATAGATCCACCAGGAGACAATGTTTTTCTTATTCAAAATCTCCATTCTCCCCGATTGCTTATTCCAGATGAAACAGGAAAGTCGGAAATGAGAGGAGTAGCGTAGGTGGAACTTTAGCCCACATAGAGGATCTTTTGGAACTAAAGTTGAAGTTGAAAGCATTTTTGTAATAATATAGCTATGAGATCAGACGGGCCTTACGGAGTCTATCATTAATGGAAGCTTTGTCGCGACTGGGGCTGAAAGCTTCAAAAGAAAACAAAACTAATATATTATTTTGCAATGCGAGATCTAAAAACTGATTGGAGACGACGAATTTTGCGTGGGTACATGGATGAAACAATCATACTTGAGCAGCCCAAGTTGAGCTATGTGCAAATTGATTATAATATGGAATAGGTATTCAAGATTTGTAAATTGATAGAGCATGTCGAGAAGTAAACTTAATTTTTATTTGCGAATCTTTGAATAAATACCACCAATTTCTCTCATTTTCCGAGACATTCGCTTATAATTTTTTACATTTTTGCATTATAAAAGCTATAATGTCAAACGTCAATGTTTTGCGGACCATAGACACTTTTCCAATATTTTCTCCTTCTCTTTCCTGCTTGAAATCATGTTTTAATCGCAAAATTAGGAGCCCGTGAGGGTAAAGTCTGTTTTGCTGTATAAACTATTAGTCCAGCCAGTCAGCCGCCTGTCTGACGCCCCCCGCAGACAATGAAGAAAAATGTCCTTTGTACAACAAATCTCACCATGATTGCAAATCTCTCTCGCGTTACAGAGTGAAAAGCACCCGTTTTAATCGCGAGAATTGGACATGACTTCGCCACCTTTTTAAACCACTTTGTCACACCAATTTCTCTCATTTTCCGAGACATTCGCTTATAATTTTTTACATTTTTGCATTATAAAAGCTAATGTCAAACGTCAATGTTTTGCGGACCATAGACACTTTCCCAATATGTATTTTCCTCTTCTCTTTCCTGCTTGAAATCATATTTTTAATTGCGAAATTAACAGCGCGTGAGGGTAAAGTCTGTTTTGCAGTATTAATTGTCAGTCCAGCCAGTCAGTCGCCTGTCTGACGCCCCCCGCAGACAATGAAGAAAAATGTCCTTTGTACAACAAATCTCACCATGATTGCAAATCTTTCTCGCGTTACAGAGTGAAAAGCACCCGTTTTAATCGCGAGAATTGGACATGACTTCGCCACCTTTTTAAACCACTTTGTCTCTAAGCATCTTTCAGACTTCCAAACTTCCTGCTGGATCTTTTTCGACTTCAAGATGACTCGACTGGATAGCTCCAGCACCACACCACTGTAAAAGCTCACAAAAACAAAGACAAATGGCAGCACCAGGTAAGTGGTCGTAGGCAATTCTTCGCGAAGCATTATCGTTGCATACAGCGCCCCAATTAACAAGACGCTTCCCAGTCCCTGCACAACTGGGAGCGTGTACATTTGAAATGTGAAATTCAAGACATTTGTCATAATTTGAATTTGACGGTAGAGAATCCACAAATGTGCCAGTTCATTCTGCGATGAGACCATCATCCGGTTCCTATGTCCTCTGCGGCTCAAAATGATATCCAAAAGTCGGTTCAGGTAGTCTGTAACGTAGAGGGGAACTACAAGTGCTACAACGCTGATGTTTCCGGTTATGAAGAAGAAGAAAAATTCGGCCCCATACGTAGCCATTCTCCGGTTCCAACTTGTGACTTCAATTTGGAAATTTTGGCAATAGAGCAAGGTCACAGCACCAACTTCTGATAAACAAGGTTTGATCACATATAGCAGTGGGAGGATTGCTGCAGATAGGGTAAACCCAGCGGCTGTCATCAATGCCAAAACGTGGACAAAGCTGGTTTTCACTTCTGCAAAGAGATTATAGATCCTAAATAATGAAATCTCATTGTCTTGTTATCTTACAAACGATTAAGACTTGTTTAATTAAATGGAAGCGTACTTACCCTGCCTGTAGCGATAAATCAGTTGGATACCCGAATTCAATGTAAAGCAAATCTCGTCTCTTCTTTTGGAATATTGCAAGGTGAAAATGGCGACCCCTGCGTGGGGCATTGCATACATTGTCTGAAGCAGCATGACATCAATCGGCTTTCCCTTGGAGTAAAATGATAATCTTGCGAGAAGAAAAATCGTATAGAAATTTTGAATTAATGTGAAGACTCGAAAAAGAAAGCAAGAAAGATTGTCTTTAGAACACATTGGCTCCATCCTTCCCAGTTGTCTGTTCCATTTGAAACATGAGAGTTTGAGACGTGAGCAATAGCTCAAATGTACCTTTATCCCAATTAAAGGATCTTTTGGTATGAACGGAGAAGTCATGTTTTATTTTAGGATTTCTAAATTTGACTAGTATCAGAAAGAGCGTCGGCATTCCTGGTCTGGGAAGGCTAATAAAACCGAGCGATTATGATAATTGCTGATTGGTAGCTAACAAGCGAGCTCCGTAGCACGTAGGCGTATTAAATACCATGCACTGTCCGGAGGGAAGAATAAGAATATTATATGCGCATATGTATGTTTAGGTGAAACGTTAAACAAATATACTAATAGTTTGTCGTTTTAATCGATTGTATGATAAAGTCCTTCATTCCAAATCCATATTTTGTAGATACTATCCTGAATTTTGCAAGTTTTGCCACCTACGAGCATAAGTGTAAAGCATAAATAAATAAAGTGTCTCATAGAGGATAGCTCCAAATTATTTTAATTGCTACCTTGTGACTTTCGCCAAAGTAAGCTTGTGACACTTATTAAAAATTCAAAACGCTGGATATCCAAACTGACTAATCACATCGCCAGATGATTCCGTATTTCTTGAGGAATGCAAAATTATGAGAATGAGATATACATACTAATACTACGCGGTCATTTAAAAAGATAGTTTGTAAATTTTATTGCCAAAGTAAGTCAAAAAAAATCTGAAAAGGCGGGTTATACACATTTACCTACATTTCTTTTCGTTTCATTCTGATTAATTAGGCACATAATAGCATTTTTATTCAAATGAACGGTTAAAAAGTGTGACGTTTGACCTTGCTTTCCTTGAGTCGGTTTGATTTAAGCATGACGTAAAAGTAAATTTGAGATTCCATGTAGTTCCGAGGCTGAATGAATCGTATCAATGAATGAAACTAGTTTCTCATGCACCAAGCAGACACATAACCTTTTTTAACCTTTATTATGACTTATTACGAAACAGTTATTATCCATATGGATCCTAAATGTGCATATGCTTTAAACCAAAAATCTGTTCAAAGTAAATACTACCAAAAAATAAAAAATCTTGCATCATCTTAATACATATTTTGATAAGACAATCTTAAAAAATGCTTTAGTTGTAAGATAGCTTCGAGGAGGTAAAAGTCAAGTATTCTCTTTGACGTATCCAAAATTTTGGGACTGCAATCATGAATAAATTGGTGTGCGTCCAAGATTTCGAAGATGCGGCTCTTGAGAAGCTTGACAAAAACGCCGGGGACTACTTCAAAAGTGGCTCCGATGACGAAATTACGTTGAGGCGGAACAAAGAATCATACAACAAGTAACAAAAGTTGATTAAATTTCAAAATTAATCACATGTGTATATTTATGAGCACTCATTGTAGCATGTCGTTAAAGATGGATCATACGACCACACATGCTCCGAGACGTTTCGCAAAGAAATTTGCGAAGGAGGGTTCAGGGCAAGCGTGTTGAAATCCCCATTGGCTTTTCTCCAGCCGGATTCCAAGGACTAGCAAGTCCAGAAGGAGAGGTCAATTCAGCCAAAGGTTCTTAATACAATTCCTATTTCTTAACTCTATTCCAATCAAACTCAAATTTACGAAACTTGATATAGCGGCCGCCTCGATGGGGACCATCTATGTCCACAGTACCTACGCCTCTAGGTCAATAGAGGATGTGGCAAAAGCAAGTCCAAACGGGCGGAAGTGGTTCCAACTTTTTCCAAACTCTCAAGAGTACGCGCGTGTACTTAAACACATACTTAAATGTACTCAAAACT
This sequence comes from Seira sanloemensis, assembly GCA_027743915.1. Lineage (NCBI taxonomy): Eukaryota > Metazoa > Arthropoda > Collembola > Entomobryomorpha > Entomobryidae > Seira > Seira sanloemensis. The sequence goes on from JAHZMY010000335.1 coordinate 7,976, forward strand.
AATTTTGGAAAGAGAAGTTAATATATTTGCTTAAACTACTCATACAAAGGGGTGTCACGATTGACCTCGCTCAAAAATTTGGGAACAAAAGAATCGTGATAAGAAATGGACTAAATCTTCCTCCTACCGTTAGGTATAAGAAATATTTCCACTTTAAAACCAAACAAGTTTTAAGCAGCTTAAATTCCCTATGAAGAATCGGCAACTTGGTGAAATACTTGGAGAATGCAAGGAAGTCCCAAGAAAACTCCTTGTCAACTTTGACTGCGGACGAGGACGTAAACGATGTTGCCGGTCATGCAGCACGAACATTAGCGGATAAAGTGACCTGGGATATTATTCCATTTATTAGAAAGTAAGCAAGAGTTCAAAGCACAACATTTGTTTAATGGATCCAGAATGTAGTAGTAAAATGTCTTCATTTCAACAGGCAAGTCAATCTACCTATAATTCTGAAAGGCATTTTGACCCCTGAGGACACTATCATAGCACTTCGTCATAAAGTTGCTGGAATCTGGGTTTCGAACCATGGTGGGCGTCAAATCGATACCGCCCCTCAGCCTGTATAAAACATAGTTCAATACTTGACTTTTCTTTGAAAGTATTTTAGAAAGTATTTATATTGATACAAAAAATGCAGATTGACGTGTTGCCGGAGATAGCGGATATAGTGAATGGGCAATGTGAGATTTATATTGACAGTGGCATCCGGAAAGGATCTGATGTGTTCAAAGCCTTGGCATTGGGGGCAACAATGGCAAGTTGAAGAAAATTAATGAAGATCTTTCTAATTCGTTTGCAACATTTTATAAAAATATTTCTACAGGCATTTGTTGGGCGTCCGCAAATCTGGGGGAACGCAATCGCTGGAGAAGATGGTGCTCGTCAAATTTTGACAGTCTTGAAGGAGGAATTAGACTTAACCATGGCTCTTTCAGGTACAAACAAAATGAAATACAATTTAAAGAAATAATTGTTTTAATTAGCAATTCATGGCACATCTTGTTTTCGTGTGACTGGCAGGTGTGGCAGACGTAAAGAAGATCACAAGAGACTACGTATGCAGATCTGAATTAATTTCGAGATTGTAAAATTGCAATTATCCTTTTTCTAACTGCCAATAAAACGTCAATCGATCAATCTAAATTCTTACTAAAGGAACTTTTCAATGAATTAATTTACCCAACTGTAATAGCAATCGATCAGTTGGGTTACAAACAACTTGACGGGAAAGTGTGGCTCATGAACTGAATATAAATAAAAGTATTTGTAATGTAATTAATTACTTGTTAATGCACAAGCAATACTATGAGCTAATATAATTAATCTCTATTGTTGGGACACCGATCTCCATTCCTCGTGATCGGGACCGGGCCAATAAATCATGAGGATGAGATGTAGATGCAGCCAACCCACTTTGTAATTCCTCCATTTATCTGAAAAGGGGAGCTTTTGAAAGCCCAAAATTGTGTCATCTTTTTATCATTTCACGAGGCAAATGTACCTTCTAAAATTTAATTTCCATTAAGGACAATAAAAAGGCTGCTCGACCTTCTCTCTCTACAAATCTAAGTCCCCACCTCGACCTGACCTGACATTTTAAGGGTGAAACGATGGAGAACACCTGATGCTGTGATAAGGTTGGCATGATTTGATATTATGTGCATTCAAATATACAATTCTTTGCACCTCGTTACCTTTTCAGACTGAAGAGCTTTTGGGAATTAGGCAATCGTCTGACAAATGATTTGTCCTTTTTTTCTGGCGTACCCATGCACCTCAACTTCATTGGGTGCTTTTGCTTATCGTTTCAAGTCCCTCTAGTAATTTTTCAAGAGGATCACTTTTCTCATTAATAAAAGCAATGAACAAGCAGGACCCAAAACCAATACATTTTTGTACTATTAATGTCGCAATTTTGCGACGTCCAACAACTGACATTTTTTTGTTTAATTCATTCTCAATTCTTGACTTCGCCTTTTTCAAAAAGGAGTTGGCGCATTTGATTAAAAGGGCATGCATGGGAATGAACTCATTTGGCCACCTTATTCCGAACTACATGACATTCACTAGGAGTACATAAGGTGAAGGTGTCTCATAAAATATTGAATTCTTTACGAGCAGCTCAGTTACACGAAATCTGATAGTAATTTATTTTTTAAAAAATAAAGTTCACTGCTGAAGTGATACATGAAAGTTAATTGTCAAATTCATTTGTACTCTCTACACGTACCTATAATTGTACCCTATTCGGGCACTTTATATTTCTATATTCATTTTTACAAAAAAAGCATTAAAAAGGATATACTTATAATCTTTCTTTACGTAACAGGAAGTAGGTATACTCGCAGTACACAGTATGCATTTCAAAATGATCTAGCCAAGACTTATTAAAACGTGTGTAGCTTCAGCTTGTTTTCGCAAATGTCGGAATAAAAACCTTGTGTGAAGGTTAGAAAGCCACGACGAAGGACGTTATCTTGGGCTTTAACTTGGGAACATGTAGGCTCAAAAGTCAAAAATGCTAAAAGAAAAATCTTTTCATATAACAAAGTATTAAAGCAATCCTGCAAACCTAAATAGATTCTCTTTGCACTAACAAATGTAGCAACTAATTTTTAGACATCGTAGATAAGAGCCATAAGAGCATGAGTNTGGGCTTTAACTTGGGAACATGTAGGCTCAAAAGTCAAAAATGCTAAAAGAAAAATCTTTTCATATAACAAAGTATTAAAGCAATCCTGCAAACCTAAATAGATTCTCTTTGCACTAACAAATGTGGCAACTAATTTTTAGACATCGTAGATAAGAGCCATAAGAGCATGAGTACATATGCAATGGCTATGACTGTTTACACGTCATGTACGCTGTTACACACCAGTCTGATTCTTAGCTCAGTTTCAGTACTGAGGCTGCTCATGAAACAGCGACGTGGATTGTGGTAACCTTTTTTGCGAAACCTACATAGCACAGGTGAGTCAAACGTATTCTTATAAATGGGTCGCTGCATACAAAGTATATTATGGCATTTAAATATTATGCCAGTTATTCTTAATAAAAGTGTATATAGTTTTGACAATAGACATTTGTAAATTTTCTTGTAACAAAAAGTGTAGCGGGCAAAGATTTCCATAACCAAATCAAAACCGTACATATGTACATATGTAGGTACTTAGGTATTTTCATGTTTGCAAGTTCCATGAAAAATCTCCCCAAGAAAGAGTTATTGATTGACCCAGTGCCACACATCATCGTGCGCACATGTGCTCACTTCCCATACATTAACTCTTTACCATTTCATTTCTACTTGTCTTCCAGAAGTAGGTGACGGTGTGGTGTAAGTTTAATTCTCGCAAAATTTCCATGTTCATATTGAACAAACAATTGAATGTAATAAGGTAAATAGGATTTTCATTCGTACTCAGAATTTATTAAAGTTTAGACAAACGTTTTACCATTTTTCTTTCTTGGTTTTTTAATTAGATAAATTTTTGCAAAAACATTTAGTTTTTTTGCCTAGCTTCTGACTTATTTGTATTTATAGATATCATTGTAATCAAAATATTTGCGTATAAAAAGTGAAAGGGCATATTTTTTTGCTCTGTCCGACCTTGAGGGATCATCGCTTTGCATTGGCTTGAGTAGTGTACGAGGAGTGTTTATAAGGAGGCTTGCCCGATCCACGCATTATCACCTCTTGCATTTCATATTCCTTTACAAAGTTATTCTTGTACGCGCATTGTGCAATCTCTCACTCAAGTGCGACAGAACCTGTTCGGCTTCCTTAACAGCGTAGCTTGGTAGGAGCCTTTTTGGTATTGACAGAGAGTACTGCACTGTATTGACAATAAAACGGCCTCCAACATTTGTATAATGAAGTGGACGATCCCTTCTCACAGCTAACCCTCAAGGCATTGGCATTGTTAAAGTATTCATGGCAATTTTTGTGAATCCTGTATGAAAAGCACTGCAGCTACAGCTCCATAAATGTATAATGCAATATGGAATCTCTGAAAACAGAAAATATTGACTTGTTCAGACATATTCTTCTTGTTTCCTGTCACGCAAAATTTCATTTTGTTCGTATTAGAATCTGTTGAAAATGGGCTGTGGTGCATCATTTCAGAAGAAGGTACAATGGGCCAAATCAAGTCCATCACATGGTGTGCTATTGTGCAATACACTTGCATAATTAATTGGACCATCTTATGTAATCTGAAATAATCTTGTAAAGTGCTTAAATTGTAAATGGTTCGTATATTTTACAGGACAAGCGAGTGAGGCAGAAGTCGAAACCGGTGAGAATGGGTGACGAAAGGTACAAGGACTGGACCGGTGGTGAGAGAGCCACTTTTGGGATGGCATGATTTTGGTTTCCTGAGGGCCTTTTCGGGGCCACCCCTGGTGTAATTCGTACCAGGTTTGTCCAATTTGACCCACACTTGCTATAATTTATAGCTTACATAATCACCACTGAGCTTCATGAATATTTTTCGTGCTTTCAGGGTGGGCTTTTCCGGAGGCAATACTCAGGATCCAACGTACCGGCGCTTGTAAGCAAAAGCAATCAATCTTTCTTGAAAATAAAATCTACGCGTAAATCAGGATTTGTAATTTTTACAGTCTTCTCTGTTTACCCCAACATTACAGGGGTGATCACACGGAAACGGTTGACATTGAATTTGACCCAAGCATAACTTCATACGATGAAATGCTGAAAATCTTTTGGTCTAATCATAACCCGTCGTCAACTTGTTCGAGACAGGTGAATAATAGAAAAGTCAAATTACATCTCAACTTTATAATTTCATTTAAAAAAAATTGCGATAATTTCGTGCCTTCTTTAGTACATGTCAGCCATTTTCTACCACTCTCCGGAGCAAAAAGCAAAGGCTGAAGCAACCTTGAAGGAAGAGGAGGCAAAACGGGGTCCAAATCGACCCATCACCACAAAAATTCTTCCATCCAAAGAGTTCTACGATGCTGAAGAGTAATTACTTATAATAAAAAAATTAAAATTTTTTGAATGATAGAACAAGTGCACTATATATTCTTCAATTTCAGCTACCATCAAAAATATCTGCTTCAACGCTACCCGCACATCCTCGGCGAGCTGGACATTGAACACCGGCGAAGACCTCATAAAGTCCCACGTCGCTGCCCGCCTCAACGGCTACCTTGGCGGATACGGAACTATAGAAGACTTTGATAATGAAGTAAAAGACCTGTTCCTCCCACCGTCAGTGGAGAACTTTGTCCGGGCACAGCTCTCAAAGAAAAAGCACACCACGAAAGGCTAAATTCTTTGACGATTGTGCAACAGCTCTTCTTTCCCAATTTCATGCAGACAATGCAAACAATGGACGTCATGACCTGTCCCACTGTCACATTGAAAAACTGATCTAGTTCTGTGTTATTACAAGGATTCTCATGACACTAAGCAGCTAAATCCCAATGAGGGGACCTGTGAAGTCGATTTAAGGAAATTTGTATCCTTGTTTTACATTGGGCTACACCTGTTTTCCCATGGGCAGTGGTCACGTGTATAAATATATAAAAATGTAATTAGATTTGAAGGCAGGACAATATCCAATTTAGCTCCAAATTGCTGTACAAATGTCTTTCGTCTCTTTCTGTTCCATTTCCTCAATCTAAATTAAAAATGACTTTGATACAGACTGCATATGTGCAATTGAGTGATTACATCGAAATTACTTTAAAATTGAAATCTACATTTTCTGAAATAAATCAATACGAATAAGTAATGAGGGAAATACGCAGCCAAACTCATTACCACGACGAGACTCATTGCATCACCGGAATCCTGTCCTGTTTCAATCTTTTCTATACAATGCTAATGCCTATCATCACATTTTGACGAAACTGCAGCTGCAGTGACAAGAAAACTACACATGTACAAAATTTTGCTTCCTTGTCATCACATCACAACACAAAAGTACTTTAGATTCAGAGAGGTTTTGGGTGTCACGTCTCATTCAGCCCAAATCATTACAATTTTTCTCCTTTACTTGTGGAGGAGTTGTTGCGCAAAGGGAGATAATGTGAGCAGTACACACCACTTCATTTGAAAAAGAAATGCAGATTATTATCTCATTCGTAGTAAAGCAGCTCCTTTTCTCCCTAAAACATGTTTGTTTCGTAATCCCTTGGCGTTATAATAGCGGTAGTCATTTGGGACGAAAAACATGGCAATTATAAGTAAATAGTTATGGGCTCCTACCAAGATTATGATGACGAGCTAACGGGAAGATTGCTGCCGAATGAGAATAGGCTGTTCACCCAAAACTGCGACACTTCATCAAACTCATTATTTGCGAGAAAAAAGTTTTTAAACTCATACCAATAACTAATATTCTATGTATATCATTGATAAACTTGGAAAATTGGCAATTCACGCGTAACCTGTAAAAAGTAGACTGGATTTTATACATGCGTTAGTTTCTTGATTAACATGCCATTACTACGAATTCGCCAGCTTCAAAAAAGCCTTGTTTGGGCTGCGACAACGCTCCTCATAAATTCATTTAACAAGCTCATCACACACAAAAGCTAGAGTGTAATTGCGGTGTTCTATTGCCAAGTAGGTTTACGGCGCTGCAAAAATTATTAATGAGCGTCAGCCCGACGAATTGAAATTCAAAACTTGTGTGTCGCATTTTTTATATGTACAACACGTGGGAACATTGAGTGCGCAGATAATTTACACAAAAAATTATTATTAATTTTTTAATAGCCGCCGCATTATGTAATGCACTTGCACACTCATGAATTAAATTTTACAGTAAATAGTAGAGGCGGTATGCAGAGTTGAGTGGATTTGAGTGATTTGTCACACCTTGTTTTCTCCAATGCAATTGAAGCATCCTTTTTGTGGCTTTTTAGGTGGACATATGTGCAATATGAAGCGGTGTCAATTTGCACAAGTCCAAATTCAAGAGAAAAAAATTAATGCTCCTGGCTAAGCCAAGTTATGCACGTTGTGGTGGTGGTGGTGGTGGTGATGCAGTGCATCCAACTTATGCACAAGTCATTATCCCCATTTCCCATCTTGAAAGATATTATATAATTGCTAATACATTTTAAATTAAGTTTCAACCGACTTCCTGTATTCGAGCGTTAAAAAAAGTGTCGTAAAAAGTGTCGTCACAAAGAAGTGTGTTTTGGCATGGGTCCTCTCTTAAGAATTGAAGACAGTTTTTATTACTTTGGCACTTCATCTCACAGATCTTTGAGGATTTTTTTGACGGACATGCGTATGTAGGTACTCACAGAAGAAATTCACGTTTGATATTTATCACACATTTTTTGTGTGAGATGTGTGTGATATTCAAGTTCTTGAATAAGGATGAGGGTTTGATTCACTTCCTAATAAAAGTGACAATGTGGAATTGTCACTGTGACTATGCGCGAGAATTGTTCTGTGGGATGAGATTCATATGTAAATTTAATAATTTTATGATACTTGAGCATTTGCCAGCTTCTGTCCCCAGATTTTCCAAGAAAATGTGGTTGTCATTTCCGCAAAGGGATTCAAAACAAGTTTTCCATATCGCCTCATTTCGGAGAGTTTAGAAAGGAACAATGCAAAACGAAGAAAGTTGTGTGTGAGTTTATCAGATTTCCGTGATTTTTGGATACAATAAAAATTATTTTAATCTCGGTTAATCACATTACGAAAATATAAATACAGATAGCTAGAAGATGGCGATAAAGATTTTGGGTTTTTCTAGCGGCAGGCGGTTTTGGTGCACTTTTATTCTGATTTTGTAGTCAAATTGGTTCCTTAGTTGTAGCGTAAAGCAAGATATTTACGTGTTGCATCAAACAGATGAGACAATATTATTACAATTTAATGATTTTATTATTCCATTTAAAAGCCATATTTTTTAGAAAATCATCTTGTATTTCTGCCAAATTATAGAAGAT